>JAVYIG010005411.1:0-75000 GCA_035222895.1 Strongylocentrotus droebachiensis | reverse complement strand
AAGAAGACGATTCGTTGTACAGTTTTTTACTCTTAATCCTCGTCTTAATTCATCCCCCTCTCCCGCACAAAGCTCGGAAGCTTTTACGTTTCATTAAATCATTAGAGAAAGAAGACGATTCGTTGTACCGTTTTTTACTCTTAATCCTCGTCTTAATTCATCCCCCTCTCCCGCGCAAAGCTCGGAAGCTTTTACGTTTCATTAAATCATTAGAGAAAGAAGACGATTCGTTGTACCGTTTTTTACTTTTAATCCTTGTCTAAATTCATTTTCCCCCCTCCCACGCGAAGCGCGGAAGCTTTTACGTTTCGTTAAATCATTAAAGAAAGAAGACGATTCGTTGTAGCGTTATGACTTTTAATCCTTGTCTAAATTCATTTTCCCCCCTCCCACGCGAAGCGCGGAAGCTTTTACGTTTCATTAAATCATTAAAGAAAGAAGACGATTCGTTGTACCGTTCTTGACTCTTAATCCTTGTCTAAATTCAGTTTTACCCCCGCTTCGACGTTTCATTAAATTTTTAGAGAATAAAGACGATTCGTTGTTCCGCTCTCGAAAATAATTTAGTTTCCCCCACCCGCGCGAAGCGCGGAAGCTTTTACTTTTCATTAAATCATCATGAGAGAAAGAGTAAGATTCGTCGTACCGTTCTCGACTCTTAATCCTTGTCTAAATCAATTCCCCCACCCCCTTCCGCGCGAAGCGCGGAAGCTTCGACGTTTCATTAAATTATTATAGAAAGAAGACGATTCGTTGTACCGTTCCCGTAAATTATCCTCGTCTGAATTAAGTTCCCCCTGCCCTCCCCCGCGCGTAGCGCGGAAGCTTTGACGTTTCATTAATTCATTAGAGAAAGAAGACGATTCGTTGTACCGTTCTCGACTCTTAATGCTTGTCTGAATTTCAAATATGTTCTTTGTCTATTTCCTTTTCTTCCTACGTCCTCTTCCTTTATATTCCTCTCTTTTTTGGCCGGCGTTTACTGGGGACCACCCCACCGCCCCCCTGGCTACGCGCCTGCTGTCAGATGAACATATGTTGATACCTTGTCCGCCCGAAAGCTCAGGGGTTTAAGGTTTTAATTTACGGTCAGATTAGCATTCAGGGGTCCGCCTTAGCGCCCTAGACGGGGTCCAGGGGGCAGAGCCCCGGAAGTTCAGGAGTTTAGGCATTTAATTACGGTCAGATGAGCATTATTTTGATACCTAATTGTTACAATGGCAGGTCACTAATTGGCTTGGGGTTCAGGGGGCGGAGACCCGGAATCTCAAGGGTTTTAGGCACTCAATTACGGTCAGATGAGTATCGAGGGGCCCGCCTAAGGGCTCTTGGTTGGGTCCAGGGGGCAGAGCCCCCAGAAGCTCAGGGGTTTTAGGCGTTTAATTACGGTCAGATGAGCATTTTTGATACCTTATTATTTGTGACACTAGCAGGACACTATTTGGCGTGGGGTCCAGGGGGCAGAGCCCACAGAAATCAGGGGTTTTAGGCATTAAATGACCGTCATAATATTATGAGCATCTAAGGGCCCGCCTTATGGCCCTAGGTGGAATCCAGGGGGCAGAGCCCTTAGGATTTTAGGCATTAATTTTAATCATGGTCAGATGAGCATATTTTGATACCCCATTATAATGTGACACTGGCAGTCACTGGCAGTTAACTATTTTTTCTTTCTCGTTCTCTTTCTTTCTATTTCTCTTTAATATACTTTTTCAAAGAAAGTGTGGGGGAGGGGCTCGAGGATCCCGATCCCCGCCGTTCTGCGGGCCCTGATATATAGGCATCTTAAGAAGCATTTTCTTGCCTGGCTGTAAATTTAGGAATTTGTCATTTTCCAACAAACGCATGAAGTGCCTGAGGAAAATTATTCTATTTCTCCAACCCCCCCCCCCTCCCCTATCAGTATGCCAGTGCCCCCCCCCCCCCCTCCGATCTACACCTTGTTGGCGGGAAAATTGCAACTGATATCCCTTACCTTTCTTCATTCTCTTTTTTTTCCTTTCCCTTTCTCTCCTCTTTCACTTTCCCTTCCCTTCCTTATCCCTCTTTTAGGTTTGCGGGGGGGGGGGGGGAGGAGGGGCACGGTCATTTTGGTCCCCAACCCGCTCCACACATTGTTGGCGGGATTAACCGCAACTGATCTCCGCTTCTTTTCTCCCTTTTCTTTTTTTCTTCCTCTTTTTGTTCCCTTTTAGCTCTACTCTTTTCCTTTTCCTTCCTTCTCTCTTTTTTTAGCGGGGACGATGGGGGGGGGGGGGAGGCTAGGGTCTTCCCCCCCCCTTTATCCACAACTTGTTGGCGGGAAAATTGCAACTGATATCCCCCTTCTTTTCTTTTCTTCTTCCTATTTTGTCCTTCCCTTTATCTCCTCTTTATCTTTTTTCTTTCCCTTTCCTTCCTTCTCTTTTATTTTTTTATTGGGGGGGGGGGGAAGGGGGAGGCAAGTCCTTCCCCCCCCCCCCCCGATCTCCTTCTTTTCCCTCTTTTCTTTTCTTCTTCCTCTTCTTTTTTCCCTTTTTCTCCTCTTTCCCTTCTTTTCCTTCTCTCTCTCTCCCTTTTTTTTTTTTTTTTTTTTTTTTGCGGGGGGGGGGGGGGCAAGGCACGCTCGGCCCCCCCCCCCTGGATCCGCGCCTGCTATAAGGACACTATCGTTTTTTTAAAGGGTTTTCAGTGAGGAATTACCTTATTTTCTTTCTCAGTTTTCGAGGCCGCCGCGCGGCCGATATTGGGCCCCACCTGGATCCGCCTACAAGTGTATAATTACTCTCAAGTAACTTTCTATTTTTATTTATCATCTATTGATTTAACGGGGTAAGCTTAATTTTTTTATACAATTTAATTGCAGCCCAAATTAGTACATGCATTAATTGGACGGTCACATATTTATGTGCGGGATGGAGGTAGTTTATCGAGGAGGCCGCGCCGAGGGCGTGTAATATGCCGGGATCATTGATGCGTACAGATAAAACTGGAGAAGAGGTTAACATTTAAAAATGGAAATGTAAACAGCACTGAACTCTACCGTAGATATCAGTGGTAAACAGACGCGCACGGACTTCTGTAGATCTACTGGCGAATCAAAAAAATATGGGTCTTCTGTGGTAAGTTTACAGTTAAATATGAGTATTTGATGAAGTCTTATGCCGAATTCTATCATTTTGTGCCGTTTGTTGTTGTAATTTAACTCTTCGTCTGCCCTCGAAAATCCTGGATTTTTTTTTGAACGTGTGGGACTGGAGCAGCTACATGTAAGAAAGATCCAAGAAAGCCAAACGTCATTTCAGAATCTGATTTCGATATTGGACAAGTGTCATTGCTTTGTATTGATGTGTAAGCATATGAGTGAACCAGTAGGGCCTAGATGCATCTTACGCTAATGTAATAGCTGAATCCCCTTCATTACATTCTTAGCCAGGGTTTTTTCCCTTCATTTTCTGTCTAGATCTATGTTTTTTAATTTGATTTTGAATTTTGTTTGTTGATTATTGGGCGCTTGTTCAGTAAGCTAAGCCTAATTAAGGTATCCAAAATTTGACCCCTAACTCCGACTCTGTGATAGCCTAGGTCTACCCTACTAATAATACCCTTTTCTAACTGCACTGATTTTCATCGGATGCATCCGGACGCATCCGATGAAAGTGCCAGTTAGAAAGCAACAGAGGAGAAAAAGGTGATTAAATAGCCGATGAAAAGAAGAGAAATAGGCGATTAAATTCTCCTGCTCAAGAGCAGGAGAAATTCTCATTCTATCGGTGTGACACTGATGAAATTGCCAGTTAGAAAACGTTCGGGAGAAAAAGGCGATTAAAATGGTCAAAGGTCGCAGTATTCTCTCGGTCGGACATCCGGGGATTTTTACTCGCGAACGTAACTTCCGCATAACGACCGATCGCGAAGGTGCAAACAAAAGCGCAATCGCCGTACGCCCATACACTCTGACGACAAGTTGTACTGCTTGTGTCGCAGCGCAGACGGCACCGGGGAGATGGTGAGCTGCGACCGATGTGACGAGTGGTTTCATCCGAAGTGCCTGAAACTAACCAGATTGCCAAGATCAAAGACTTGGTATTGCCCACCTTGCCGTAAAGTTAAGAAGTAATTAAAAACATTTTGTTATATTAATGACATGAACATTACTTGCCTTTTTTATATTCATGAAGAGAACATTTCTTTCAACTTTGCCAGTATTTTGCAATAAATATCATAACAGTATTTCTTATTTGTATCTTCATATTTATGTGCCTATATTTTGCCTCATATGCAAATTGTTGACGTTATGTTTTTACATGAAGACATCCTGCTTTTTTGTCAACAAGATAACATTGTTCAATTCTTAAGATGTATTTTTTGACCATGTCTTTATTTTGCAGTTTATATTTATGTGCCTATATTTTGCCTCATATATGCAAATTGTTGACGTTGTTTATATGAAGATATCCCGCTTTTTTGTCAACAAGATAACATTGTTCAATTCTTAAGATGTATTTTTTTAACATGTCTTTTTTTTGCAGTTCATATTTATGTGCCTTTATTTTGCCTCATATGCAAATTTTTGACGTTGTTTATACATGAAGACATCCTTCTTTTTTGTCAAATAGCTAACATCGTTCAATTCTTAAGATGTATTTTTTTAACATGTCTTTATTTTGCAGTTTATATTTTGCCTCATATGCAAATTTTTGACGTTGTTTATACATGAAGACATCCTGCTTTATTGTCAACAAGATAACATTGTTCAATTCTTCAGATGTATTTTTTGAACATGTCTTTATTGTGCAGTTCATATTTATGTGCCTATATTTTTCCTCATATGCAAATTGTTTACGTTGTTTATACATGAAGACATCCTGCTTTTTTGTCACCAAGATAACATTGTTCAATTCTTAAGATGTATTTTTTGAACTTGTCTTTATTTTGCAGTTCATATTTATGTGCCTATATTTGCCTTCAATTGTGCTTGAAAGTCTTTCTTTACTATGTGTAATTGACTGATATAATAATAAATGTTACTTGTTACGCCAAAAAGAACATAACTGAATTGTGCTTCATTTACATTAATTGTTCGCAGTATAAGTGTGTGGTGTTTCGAGAGAAGATGAGGAGTGAGGTGTGGTTGTGATCTTTGTAAATAAATTCCACGGCTAGTTACGTTACATTTATAGTATATTTTCATATCATATCATAACATCTATTCATTTCAAGTCAAAATCAAGTCAAACACCATTCAAATAATATTTGTGTTGCAAAAGTAACTTTTATTGTAACATTACCAAAAAAAAGGACATGGAAAATAAACATGAGTCCTTGTGACAAATATATCTCTAAATATTTCTCGAAAACAGGAGTCGTCTGAAATAAATTTGAATCATTACACCATTGACATTGTCTTGGCAAGTGGTCTGATGTATCAAAATTAAAATATGACTTATTGGTTTAAGTAGAAACAAAAACCTGGATAGTAACTATATATCAACAAAGTAGTGGGCAACAATATCTACTTTAGAAGACAAAGAAATGCATTTCATCTCATTTTGCCATAATACTTGGGACATACACAGTGTACTTGAAATCCTCTAAGTACAAGTTATCAATGCATCCATGAAAAGGAAAACAATACCGGTACATGATATAATGAATCGTGTGTAATAATGCAGAATATTGCATTGCCAGTTTCATTTAAACAAGAGAAGAACAAAAAATACATTTCATCTCATTTTGCCATAATACATGGGACATATACAGTGTATTTGAAATCCTCTAAGTACAAGTTATCAATGCATCCATGAAAAGGAAAACAATACTGGTACATGATATAATGAATTCTCACATTTTTCAAAATCTGATTGTAATGAAATAAACACAGCTGAGTTGATTAAGCTTAAAAATAAGCTATATAGGCTTTTTTGCAAGGCATACTTTGATGACAAATTGGAAGCTAGTAGAGAGTCCTCTAGTCTTTTCACCTTTGTCAGTGCCTCGTCACGTTCACGATGCAACGCTTCCATCTCTAGAATCAAAGATTCTCGTTCAGTTGGCTGAAGCGGTGCTTGAAAGCCTGGAGGAGCTGGACCGGCTTCTTCTTCATCAACGGGCACTGCTTCCTCTTCTTCATCAACGGGCACAGCGATGTTGGCATCAGGGTGATCATCTATAGCTAGTACATCCTCGACTTCATCTGGTTTTTGAGGTCTAAGGTGAACTTCTTCGCCTAAGATTGGAGGAAGAAAAAAAAAGATGTATTCTATCTGTGTATCTATTCTTTATTTTTTCTATTATATTGGAGGAAAAAAATGATTGCCTGATTAACTGTTTAAATCAAAAATTATTGGGTGTGCCATTCTTGTGAAATGAAAGGAGGATTGGATACCGTACATACCATAAACTGTACACATGGAACTAAGTACGTATAACAAAAAATAACAAGACAATATTTAGGGACAGGGTAAAAGTAGCAGTTAGGCCGTACTCAAGAAAACACTACTCAACCAAATATTCTTATTGAATATTTTTCTTATCTTTAAGTTGATTTTGAAGAATTTAACCAAGTATATTGATGCACTTATATTTTATAACATAGATCTATAACTTTCTGGATGTAGTCAGTAGGCCCTAAAGTGTAAAAAAAAAAAAACTCACCTCGTTTCCTTTTTCTTTCTGCACGTTCAAAGCGATCTAGCTTCCTCTTGTCAGGTGAACCACTCGACAGGCGTTGCGGAAACATCGATGGAACGTAGTCTGGGTGGTCTTTGGAGTTGTGTTTAGCTCCTGAAAATATACAATAAAGATAAACAAGTAATTACTACGGGAATTTACAATTATAGTTTAGCCTTTATCGCCACAGCTCTGGCAGCCTCTGCGCACTTGATTCTTCATGCGCGCACAACCAAACAAACAAAACACACACAAAAGCCTAGATCTTTATATTATTATAATATATTTTGGCATGCTGAACAATCAGGAGAAAAGTGGTAAAAATGTGAAGTAAATTGCAGATTGGGAAACCCCCCGAACCCCATAATCCATATCAAAATTTCTAGAGGGGTCTAGACAAAAAGAACATCAGAAACTTACAGAAAATGAAACAAATCTGAGTGAAGCCGTGGGAGTAAAGTGTAATTTACCCACTAGATCTTTTTACTACTTATTTTATTAGTTTAATATTACAATATTAGTTAGGTCTAGACTAGACTTGACCCTATTTGTATTACTCATTATTTTCTCTGAAATTTGTTTGTTTAGTCTAACTCTGAAATTTAAGTTGTTAGGGCTTAGGCCCCTTCCTTAAACTTTTTTAAAGGAAAAAAATCTGAGTTATTCATTGTTCTCTCATTTCTAAACTTGAAGAGCAAATCATATGAAAAGTTTAATTAAATAAGTAGTCTACCTGAGATGAAGTGAGAGGAACAAATGTAATTGTAGTCTGATTTGGGTTCCCACAGCCGCGCCGGCCAGTTTTCTCCTCCGATCCTGCGCCCGGCTAATGGCGGTCAACCAGGCCTGGCGTCTCGCTGGCTCTGTGACTCGGCTGGGCAGCATAAAAAACGACAAAGCTGGCCATCTTGCCTTGTTCTTGGAACACCCGTAACACAACAGATTTTCACCATTGTCCAGCAATTAAAATGAAGTAAAAAATGCTATAAATTATAATGGAAAAACAGTTCAAATCAACTAGAAGCTCGAAAAATGTCACGGAAGCTGCACAGTCAAAACACGATCGCACCATTTGTTTGCACCTTCGCCAAAATGGCCGATCGCGTAGTTAGGAAAATCACGTGACTGTGACGTCATGCCGACCATGAGAATACGTGCGCTTTATCGTAACCAACTGTGTTTGTTGACTTATGGTAGAACATGCTGCATGCTAGCTAGATGGAGCGCGGGCTTAATCATTACGCAATAATTCTTTACTTCCGGCAAGGGCTCGCCACAGCGAGTGAATTTCACCGGCAGTTAGAAAGCAACAGGGGGAAAACTGCGGTTCAATCGGTATTTTCATCGGTGTGACTCCGATAGAGTGCAGTTAGAAAAGGGTATAAAACATACCCAAAATGAAGTAAATATTCATTAAAATTTCAAATGAAGATCATGAGTTAAAAGTCGTTATATTTATTACCTGTTTCGTGTCAATTTTCTTGTTATTTTTGGAGTATTTTTCGGGAAAACAACGATATTAGTATAGGGTAGCGCACCCAGTATTCGGTCCATTCCCAGTATTCGGTCAGACAGCCGTTTCAACAGCTGTAACAATTTAAAAAATAATTTATGAGCCACTAAACTTGCACAAATCAGGCAGCTGAACAACTTTTCTTAACTCTCAAAATTAAATCAGATTTAGGGCCCCGGAAAGATCTCCAACTTAGCTCAAAATTGGTCAGTGTCGCACAACTTTCTGCACTGCCGCGTTCTCTTAGCATATATGTGCTAACATGCATAGCCATATGTAGAAGTCTATTGCGAAACAACTACGTGTGCTGTCGCAATATATTTAGTATGTGTGTGAAGAGGAGCTCTTCCGTGTTCGCTCCATCGCAGCGAATTTGCAAATGACGCACTTGCCGATGTGCAAGAGGTATTTATACGATACCCTTGCCATGCGGTATCGCTCGGCCAGTATTCGGTCAACGCATTGACATTCAGTGCTTTATAGCGCAATTGTGTGAAATAGTGCGCAAATATGCTTCGCTCCTTGGCAACGGAGATACCACGCACAAATCATGTGACCGAATTCTATTCGGCGCGACCGAATTCTGGGCAGAAAAATGCTCCGTCTTCTTTTGGAAGTATTTTGCTTATCATTATTCTATATTTTAAGTGACTATTAAATCCTGTTAGAGGAATACATTTCTTTTCTTTTGATGGGTAGATTAAGTGACTGAATACTGGGCACTCTACCCTACACTTTTCACGACAAACCGCCGCACAATACAAGTGCATATCGATGGTGGGTTGCGGGCGGGCGCACGCCTGTGTGAAGCTATCTACCGTAATGTCTCAGATCCTCATTACAGTAGATAGCTTCACACAGGCGCGCGCCCGCCCGCAACCCACCATCGATATGCACTTGACACTTGTATTGTGCAGCGGTTTGCCGTGAAACCTGTGAAAAAGTGTATATTATACAACTCACTCCCAGATCCTAATCAAATGATTGGTCATGCGCGGTGATTCATTTACTGAGGATATTGCACTCGTTTTCATGAAAAGGAGTGCAATATTTACCAGTACTATTGAACTCGTTTTCAGAGCGCAGAGGTGCGCGTAGAGGTTTGAGCGCTTAATACTGCGTGAGCATGAGCCTATTCATGCGCAGCACTATGCGTAAATAATAATAATAATAATAGCCTAATAGTCCACTCCAAATTTTATTAAACCGAAACGGAAATTCTTTTTGCCCAATTGATCGTGAGCCCGGCAGCCACTGAGCAGCGCCAGATCGACGTTGCTCTACCCCTTATTATGTTGAACGCCAAACAAGGTAGCAACAACTCCCATCTTTTAACGTCTTTTGGTATGACGCAGCCGGGGTTCGAACCCACGACCTCCCGGTTGTGAGGTGGACGCTCTACTGACTGAGCCAACACTCCGGTTGTAGGTAATTAGTGCGCTTGCTACATCTATAGCTGTGTGCGCAATAAATTAAGCCTTATTAAACTTGAGGTTTATTTGTCAGCCATATACTGTCACGAAACAATCTTGAATGAATTCTTTTTACATCAAATAACAAGGATCTAGGAGTTTCGTTGTATAAAACAAATGATGCATGTTTTCATTCGTTCATTATACGAACTACAAACTGTACTGTACATGTATCCGCCCTCGTTGATGCTGTGTGTATCTATCGCACTCAGCCTAACGGCTTCGTGCAATAGATACACACAGCCTCAACTCGAGTGCGGATAGATCGTATAACGAACTCATGCGCATGCATCATTTGTATACTAATATCATTGTTTTCCCGAAAAATACTCCAAAAATACAAGAAAATTGACACGAAACAGGTAATAAATATAACAACTTTTAACTCATGATCTTCATTTGGACATGTAATGAATATTTACTTCATTTTGGGTATGTTTTAGTAGCGTATCTCCACGCCAGAGTTACGGGTCAAGTTTTGGATACCTTACTGAACAAGCGCCGATTTTTGTTATCTAGACTAGTGTTACTGATACTGGCCTAGTAAATTCTATTCCTAATTCTATTCCTAATCCTTTTCCTACTCCTAAGGAGTAAGGGCATGAAGGGCAACGCTATATAGATTCTAGGCTTGGCCTTGGGATCTTTTATCGCCTAAATGATAATATGAATTGATTTTGAATTATCAGGCCTAGGGGGGCGGAGAATAGACCTAGATCTAGATTAATTAAGGATCATCCGCATAAACGAGGATATCCCTGTAGGCCTACATGTAGACCTAGTTGTAAACGCGGACAATTCTTGTCCTAAAAAATAGGGATTAATTGGCCGCAGTTTATGAACGATCTGCGCGTTGGTGATTTTAAAAACGGATTCCGCGATGATGCTCCATGATGCAGCACAGAGACTTTCACGTACTAATAATAGATACGGTATGAACAATAAATTCTCAGGAAGATGGACAACTTGTAAAAGATGGATAGCCAGCGTGCGGATCGGGGAACCCTACACCTGCAGAGTGCCTAAGAAAAAAGACAGTCCCTATTTTTTAGGATGTGTTTTTTGTCTTGAGTTTACGAGGAAATCCTTGTTTATGCAGACGATCCAAACTGTAGAACTTTCCGCATTGAGCACTGCACAGTGAGATTACGCTCTCCCCATTGGTTGATCTGCTCAAGCGGCTTCGAATTTAAGTGAGAGAGGGCCTGCTTCAGCAGAGAGCGCAAAGGCAATGCCAATAAAAAAATGAACGTAATGAGCATGCGCTAAATGTAAGCTAAAGTTCTATGTGCGATCCTCATTATCGTACCAGCGCCCCTACTGATCAACTAGCCTTAACTTAAAATCGGCACCCATACAGAATATACCCCTAGCCCTGGGTGAAGAGGCAGGGTAAACAAAACCTAAAATGCCTTTGTAATCGCCCCTTCCCGCACCTGATGAACATTGTACACGGGCTTCGAAACTCGCGAGTGAACTCTTCTTTCTTCTCATACAAAGCACTTTGAAATAGGTCAAGAATTTAACAAAATTGAGAGATTTTGATACCGTTGTGATAGCGATTTGCTTACCGGTACCTTCTAGTTCTATGTGTTCCCAATGAATAGTATACATGTATTATTGTGTGGTTTACATTCCAAAAACGTTGACCTCTTACGAGCGGTCGCTTTGTTGGTTCTGGCTGCAATGCAAAGACACCCGTTATAGTTTGTACACAGGAAAAATATTTTTTGCGTTGCCAATTTGGTACTTTTACGATAATAGCGATTAGTGTAAAAATGCCTGAGCGCAGGGAGCTCGCTGAATTCAGCAAACTCTGTCCATGCGCCGTTATATACTAAACTGATCGATATCATTGTCATGTAGTAAACTTGTACCAAATTGGCAGCACAAACATTTGTTTTTTTGTTTTTTGTGTGTACACCGCATGTCTTTGCATTTCACAGCCAGAACAAACAAATCAAACTCTCAAAATAGGCCAGCGTGTTAGCAATGTAAATTATCTAATTTTAGTAACAGGTAATTCATCTCCTAGCTGGGTCCTGGAAATTATATTTTTTTGCGTCAGTAAACGTCACATGCTTTTTGAAGTTTCAAAGAAAACCACCCACAAATTTCCATATTTTCCATGTGCCTTTTCTTCTCTTCTGTAGATGGAGTGATCAAACGCAGGTGGTCAAGATGATGGGAGATCAACTAATCCTAGAAGAGGATTATGATGAGAATTATAACCCCACAGAAGGAGGTAATTCATCTCAAATGTGATCAATGCTCTTAATATCCAATAAACTGGTAGTTACTAACTGATTCATAATTTACGCATATTGTTTAAAGAAAGGTTAATCTTGGCAACCTGTAAGCTTGCCCAATGCTTGCCCGACATGGCAACAAGAAATGTATGCAGACTGGATTCCAAGTATTGTACTTTATTTATTAATAACAGGTTAATGGAATACCTCGTCACTAGGTCCCCAGGAAAGAAGAAACAGCCATAAATTTGAATATGTTAGGAAAGCGGTCTAAGGGTACATAAGAACTTAACCTTTCTTTACTGATTCTGAACCTCGGGGAGTTACAAGTAATATTTTGGTTTTTCTCAAAATGGTACTCAAAAAGTGGTTAGAATATTAGAATCCTACTTCAATTATCCATATGATAATGAGATCTGTTCATCAGAGGTAGTGGATGAACACTTTAAGGCAATCTAATCATTAAAGGGAAGTTCAACCTAGGTAGCAAACTACTCTAGAGGAAAGCAGAAAAACCAGAGAAGTAGACTGGTGAAAGTTTGAAGAGAATCGGATGAAAAGAGAGAAAGTTTTGAATTTTTGAAAATTGTACATTCTCTCTAGGTATGGGCTCTTCAAATTGGCTGAATCAGTAATGTTCTTGTGATGTAGTGGTGGAAAACTTTCCCATTTGTTCTAAAATACACAATTACTGAAATATCAATTTGTCAAAAATGTATGACTCGGGATTGTCTATTCTAGGAGACCTAGAATAATATGCTATCCATAATATATTTTGAGTAGTGCCCCCAGGCCCAAAAAAGGCATCAAGGAGAAAAACAGAAGTTAATTATATTTTTGTACACGATTTGTACATGTAGTTTGTATCATCATAGCATAAGAAGATGACCTAATTAGATTTTAGGTTAAGTAGAACAAAGGTCATAGAGGTCAATTTGTTAAATTAGAGGTATTACCCTTGTTACCACAATATGTCAGCAACTTCTCTAGGTATGAGCTTTAAATATGGTGAGGGTATTACTGTAGGAAGGTGATCCAATTACATTTTTGGGCTTGTAAGTCGAGATCATCATCGTCGTCAGTTTACATTTGATAATAGGCTTTTTGTTTTCATCGTAATATGTCACCAATAATAATAATAATAAGTCCATCCATTTCCTATACTACCTTTAGAGAGGCGACATAAAGGAGATGCTATCAGGTTTTTTTTTTTTAGCGAGATGTCATCATTTTGATCATTTAAAAAAGAACAGGTATTGTGATGACATTTATTTATGTTCCAATTGCAGAGATTGTTGAATATGCCACCACAGTGATAGGTATAGACCCAGACACAGAACCTCATTTGATGTGGATTGCTAGGGAAGGCATCAGTGCACCACTACCAGCTGATTGGAAACCATGGTAACGACAACATCAATGCTTTCAGTTAAAAGGGGAAGTCCATTTTGATGAAGAGTAGAAAAATGAGAGAAACAGATTCATTGAAAGTTTTGGGAAATCTGATAAAGGATACTGAAGTTGTGATCAGTCCAACACAAATTTGTCAACTCTATGACTACTCTTGCAAGCATTTCTCCATGTCTTGTCTAAATAGACCAGAAATGTGGTAAAATTTAATTCTTCAAAAGAAACATTATTGGTAAGTTGTTTCCATACAGTCCTGTTTTGTAGCTTATAAATCAAGTTAACCCTGAACAAATTTCCCCATTTCAGATTATTATTATATTCCCATGGCAACCCTGTTGGACCTATGGGGGGGGGGGGGGAAGGGGGTCCGGGCATTGCAATGATTTCAACCCTGAAACAATGCTTGATCATTATCTTTTTTATCAATATATTTGGACAATATTTAGGCAAGAAATATGGGCCCTTATAAATTAATTGTGTTATTTAATCAAAATACTATAGAAAATGGTATTTATTTTGATAATGTATTTGTATTGCAGTCAAGACACATCTGGAGGGGACATCTACTATTTCAACTTCACCAGCGGGGAAAGTACCTGGGACCACCCTTGTGATGAGTTCTACCGGAAGATGGTCCAGGAGGAGAGGGATAAACCCAAAGCCACAGGAGGGGCGTCGACTGGAAAGAAGGAGGGGAAAAAAAAGAAGGAAAAGAAGGAGAAGAAAGATGGAGGAAAGAAGAATCAAGGCTTATCTTCTGTAAGTAGTGAATCCTTCTTGATATAAAGGGATGAATCTGACAAACGATGCTTTGGCATCATGCAGATAATAGTCTCTTTTCAGTTCACAGTTAAAGCCTATTCAGGAAGGCTGCTACGAGAACAGAGATGCCAACCGTTACGGTTTTAATGCTCTTGTTACGGCGTTACGGTAAACAATCAAAAGGTTACGGGGAAACGATAAACAAAAGTACATTATAGCGAATGCCGCCTTATCACATAGCCTCCGTACACAGCGCTGTATGTCGCACGCATTTACGAACTCATAAGTTCACTGAATTTGACTACACTGGATAAGCACTTTTGCGCACATGGTCCGTCCGCCGCCATCTTGTTTAATTCAGAAACAACACGGCCGCTACGTATGCTACGTGCGGTCGAGCCTTTTGGGGGGAGCATGGGGGTAGATGATCGTGCGCGCGGCGCCCGCAATACCCATTCATAGTATAGTAGCGAAGACTTCGGTGATTCAGCGGGCGCATTGCAAGTGCGCTATACGGTGTGTTGTTGTTCATGAACGCCGGGCCTAGCGGCCTGGGCTGGTGTGTCTGTGGTACTGGTGAGTGTACATGTGCGTGTGTAGGATACGAGTTCTGCCATTTGACTGTGGATTCGAATTTGCCATTCGACGCTTGAACAAGGTGTTTTCTTCCTGAATATTATCATGGATTCACTCAAAAGAGCGAGTACCCGAGGAGGAGATCCTTTGACTGGAAATAGATTAAAAAAAACGTTTTTAAGCACATCTTTATTTTGGACTTAAATATGGTAGGTTCGAAAATGCAGTAAGACTAAGAGTGATTGTGTGTTTGTGTACGTTTTGCGCGAAAATTATGCTGCGGTGTCTTGCGTTACGGGAAGACCCCCATTTGTTACGGACAAATATGGTAAATGTTACTGACAGCCATCCTATAGGGTTGGCATCTCTGCGAGTACTCGCACTTTTGACAACTACTCGAGTATGAGCTTTTTAATGCGACTTCCCAGACACAATTTTATTGTATTTTATATCTTTGTATTTGATGAAGTTAATGAACTGAACTGCAATTGAATGTCAGTTCTTCTCTTTTTGCTTTGGTTGACAGTCTCTTGGTCCCCTAAAGGACAGTGCTTTAGGATCCCCCCTTGGCAGTCTGAAAGGCACAGGTCATCTTAGTACTCTAGGGATAGGGACACTCCAAGATCCAGGAAGCACACTAGGTTCTACAGCAGGGGTAAGTCTGAAAGGCACAGGTCATCTTAGTACTCTAGGGATAGGGACACTCCAAGATCCAGGAAGCACACTAGGTTCTACAGCAGGGGTAAGTCTGAAAGGCACAGGTCATCTTAGTACACTAGGGATAGGGACACTCCAAGATCCAGGAAGCACACTAGGTTCTACAGCAGGGGTAAGTCTGAAAGGCACAGGTCATCTTAGTACTCTAGGGATAGGGACACTCCAAGATCCAGGAAGCACACTAGGTTCTACAGCAGGGGTAAGTCTGAAAGGCACAGGTCATCTTAGTACACTAGGGATAGGGACACTCCAAGATCCAGGAAGCACACTAGGTTCTACAGCAGGGGTAAGTCTGAAAGGCACAGGTCATCTTAGTACTCTAGGGATAGGGACACTCCAAGATCCAGGAAGCACACTAGGTTCTACAGCAGGGGTAAGTCTAAAAGGTACAGGTCATCTTAGTACACTAGGGATAGGGACACTCCAAGATCCAGGAAGCACACTAGGTTCTACAGCAGGGGTAAGTCTGAAAGGCACAGGTCATCTTAGTACACTAGGGATAGGGACACTCCAAGATCCAGGAAGCACACTAGGTTCTACAGCAGGGGTAAGTCTGAAAGGCACAGGTCATCTTAGTACACTAGGGATAGGGACACTCCAAGATCCAGGCAGCACACTAGGTTCTACAGCAGGGGTAAGTCTGAAAGGCACAGGTCATCTTAGTACTCTAGGGATAGGGACACTCCAAGATCCAGGAAGCACACTAGGTTCTACAGCAGGGGTAAGTCTGAAAGGCACAGGTCATCTTAGTACTCTAGGGATAGGGACACTCCAAGATCCAGGCAGCACACTAGGTTCTACAGCAGGGGTAAGTCTGAAAGGCACAGGTCATCTTAGTACTCTAGGGATAGGGACACTCCAAGATCCAGGCAGCACACTAGGTTCTACAGCAGGGGTAAGTCTGAAAGGCACAGGTCATCTTAGTACACTAGGGATAGGGACACTCCAAGATCCAGGAAGCACACTGGGTTCTACAGCAGGGGTAAGTCTGAAAGGCACAGGTCATCTTAGTACTCTAGGGATAGGGACACTCCAAGATCCAGGAAGCACACTAGGTTCTACAGCAGGGGTAAGTCTAAAAGGTACAGGTCATCTTAGTACACTAGGGATAGGGACACTCCAAGATCCAGGAAGCACACTAGGTTCTACAGCAGGGGTAAGTCTGAAAGGCACAGGTCATCTTAGTACACTAGGGATAGGGACACTCCAAGATCCAGGAAGCACACTAGGTTCTACAGCAGGGGTAAGTCTGAAAGGCACAGGTCATCTTAGTACACTCGGGATAGGGACACTCCAAGATCCAGGAAGCACACTAGGTTCTACAGCAGGGGTAAGTCTGAAAGGCACAGGTCATCTTAGTACACTAGGGATAGGGACACTCCAAGATCCAGGAAGCACACTACGTTCTACAGCAGGGGTAAGTCTGAAAGGCACAGGTCATCTTAGTACACTAGGGATAGGGACACTCCAAGATCCAGGAAGCACACTAGGTTCTACAGCAGGGGTAAGATAGTATGCTTTGAGGGGCACAGTCAACGTTTTCAGGACAGGATTTATTTCTATGGCTCAATGGATCACACATTGCAATGCTTTTTGCAGAAGCAAAGTCACACACACACGCACCACTGTTCGTTGATATTTGATATTCGATATTTGATATGTGTGGCATGATTAATTATGTTAGGGATGTTATTTGAATCGGCAAAAACTGATTTAAAACCTAAATCCCAATTGTTTTATTTAAACATCAGATAAGCAACTTTGGTGCAAGTCGATTTTTGCACTCTCGCAAACAATGCCTCCTGTTCACTCAAGCATGAACACATACCACACAAAAATGATTTCAAATGATTTGGGATAAAACACTCTTTCATGAGATGTATAATAATTTACCGTCATAGATGAGTTTTTAAATAATGAGCAATTTTCTAGGTGTAAACCTTTTTTTGACTCACACTGTATATTCACGGAACATAAATGGATGCAGTGTGTGCATTAATATTTCCCTTTCTTCTTCTGTATCTGGTAGATTTTTTAGGGCTCTGCTTAAAAAGCTATTGAGCCAAACCATAAATTGTGGAATAATTGTGAAAAGTTAAACTATTACCCAATATGATATCAAAAGTGTCCTGTCCCCGTTGATTTAGTCTTCAAATATAGCTGTTTGACAGTTCAATACTTCTCACAAGAAATTCATGGTTCTGTATTTGAAGATTTTTTATTTTGATTCAGGGAATGCAAACATGTGTTTGAGTGAAAGTATGTATCGGTTTCGTTCTTTTTTTCTTCAGATGAAAGACACAGGATTTCTCAAGAAATCTTTGGATAGCAAGCCATTGTCCATAGCCGGTAACAGAGAAGAGAATATACAGATGTTACCAGACTTCTCAGAAGATGTAAGTTAATACAGATATTTTCAGGGTCCTCTTTCACAGAAACTTGTTACCGATAAAAAATACTGAATTTCTATGACGAATATGCTCTCGGCCACTCAAATGCCACGATTTCATATGACAGTTACCGGTATTGCAACTTGTTACCAAGAACAAATGCTGAATTTCTATGACAAAGTTGCTCTCTGCCACTCAAATGCCACAGTTTCAGTAGCTTGTGACAGTTATTGTAACTTGTTATTGATAACAAATTTCATGGAATAGCCACAAGGCCCTGGTTCATCCATTTATTTTGAGACATTTATTTCAGCCTTTATTTTGTCAAAAATGTAGAGTTAGAGTTAGTGTTGCAATAAAGGTGTTGTTTTTTCTAATGTAAGATGGAATATAATTTTTTGGTCTGAAGTTGAAGTTAGGAATTACATTTTTTGTAGGAAATTGACTGAAGAGATTGTCGCTGTGTCATAGAACTGTTCTAGATATATATTTGTATGCTCCATATATGAGTTGAAGTTTAACATATGAGGGGCACCATTGGTTTGAAAAGGTTGAAAATTACACAATTGTCAGGGTACACTACATGTATGTAATTCAACCGTTTGAAAATTGGAGATATTTTCATCACAGCATTCAAAAGTATACAAAATAGACTAATTTTGGCTGTGAAAGTAAGGCAGGTACATGTATGTATTTTTTAAGCTAGAAAGGTATACGGTAATCTTATACAGTAACTGCTTATCCCTACATGTGTATGTTTCAGTGGAGGAAAGTTTGACTAAAAACAAAATAACATTCATGCGTTATTCATAAGAAATTTCCCTCACTTGTCTACATATCTACAGTTATTATCACATTTATTTATGTTGCTTTGTTGAACAGGAGCCAACACCAAGACTAAATCTCTCTCTAGACCTTCAAGATATTGGTCAACTTGGTTATGAGGTATGAATTGTTTTTTCATTTTGTCTATGTTTGTTTCATCTGTTTTATTTCTTTATACAGAGCAGTTAAAGTAAAATACGTAAACAGGGCTCAACAATATGATGCACAGGTGCCTAGGTGCTTGAAATCTGAATCTGGGCCTGTCTAATAAAGAGTTGATATCAATCGCAACTTATTTGCAATTGATATCAATTGCAACTATGTACATGAGAGATAGGAGACTGTAAACTTGCAATTGATTGGAGGACTCGTGATAGATTTGATTCAATCGCGACTAAGACGACTTTTAAAATTTCAGAATTTGTAACTAATGGTTCATGAATACAGATCATAAAACACTCAGTTTGGACTCCCTGCAGGGTGCAGGCAAGCTTACTGTGGGGTCCTTGAGTAATTAAAATTACATATCTATATTGGGGAGTTCATGTTATTCTTTCTCATCTGTCTTATTGCCTTAAAGGGATCCGGTAACTCAGATTCTGAAACAAAATTCTGGATTTAGCTCATGATGCAATGATAATTATAAACCTTTAGGTCAGTCAGGAACCCCATGACTTTTACAAGCCGATCGCCTGTCTGATTATCAGGATATTTATGATTGGAATTACAAATTTTGAAAACCGTTCGCCTGACGGTTTTCATAACACTACAGTCTATTGGGGAAAACGAGTATGGTAAAACCGGTCACTCAAAGATTTTTACTTTTTTGAGGCACTTCTTGATCATTTTGAAGCGCAATTTTTGTAGGGCTTCAATATTACACCATATCACAGACACTGATAACACGTAGGGCCTTGCATCTCAGATTTAACATTGTTAAACAATCCCTTTAAACAAAGCGGGTCAAGTACAATATTGCTTTAAAACATAAACTGATAATGTGGACTATTTTAAAAGGTTTAGTGCAACAACAAAAAACTTGTCAGATTCAATATGTCACAGTCATTTTATGTGACAAATACTTAGTCAATCACATAGTACACATACATATCTTTTGATGAAAGAATTCCCTTAGTCCCAGGAAGATTGATGCTCATTTTGGGGTGCTCTTGTTTTATAGCATTAATGTGGTGCTTGTGTTTTAAAAAAATTACATATCAATATATCAAATGGCTGTTTGTTTTGTTGCTAGGAATCGGAAGCAAGTGAACCAGCATTGAAGCATCTGCAGCCCTCCGATGATGACAGTGATGAAGATGATGTCAATGTGGTAAGAATTATCCCTTTTAATTCTACTCACTCCTAGCTCATAGTCAATCCCTTTTAATTCTACTCACTCCTAGCTCATAGTCAATCCCTTTTAATTCTACTCACTCCTAGCTCGTAGTCAATCCCTTTTAATTCTACTCACTCCTAGCTCATAGTCAATCCCTTTTAATTCTACTCACTCCTAGCTCATAGTCAATCCCTTTTAATTCTACTCACTCCTAGCTCATAGTCAATCCCTTTTAATTCTACTCACTCCTAGCTCATAGTCAATCCCTTTTAATTCTACTCACTCCTAGCTCATAGTCAATCCCTTTTAATTCTACTCACTCCTAGCTCATAGTCAATCCCTTTTAATTCTACTCACTCCTAGCTCGTAGTCAATCCCTTTTAATTCTACTCACTCCTAGCTCATAGTCAATCCCTTTTAATTCTACTCACTCCTAGCTCATAGTCAATCCCTTTTAATTCTACTCACTCCTAGCTCATAGTCAATCCCTTTTAATTCTACTCACTCCTAGCTCATAGTCAATCCCTTTTAATTCTACTCACTCCTAGCTCATAGTCAATCCCTTTTAATTCTACTCACTCCTAGCTCATAGTCAATCCCTTTTAATTCTACTCACTCCTAGCTCATAGTCAATCCCTTTTAATTCTACTCACTCCTAGCTCATAGTCAATCCCTTTTAATTCTACTCACTCCTAGCTCATAGTCAATCCCTTTTAATTCTACTCACTCCTAGCTCATAGTCAATCCCTTTTAATTCTACTCACTCCTAGCTCATAGTCAATCCCTTTTAATTCTACTCACTCCTAGCTCATAGTCAATCCCTTTTAATTCTACTCACTCCTAGCTCGTAGTCAATCCCTTTTAATTCTACTCACTCCTAGCTCATAGTCAATCCCTTTTAATTCTACTCACTCCTAGCTCATAGTCAATCCCTTTTAATTCTACTCACTCCTAGCTCATAGTCAATCCCTTTTAATTCTACTCACTCCTAGCTCGTAGTCAATCCCTTTTAATTCTACTCACTCCTAGCTCATAGTCAATCCCTTTTAATTCTACTCACTCCTAGCTCATAGTCAATCCCTTTTAATTCTACTCACTCCTAGCTCATAGTCAATCCCTTTTAATTCTACTCACTCCTAGCTCATAGTCAATCCCTTTTAATTCTACTCACTCCTAGCTCATAGTCAATCCCTTTTAATTCTACTCACTCCTAGCTCGTAGTCAATCCCTTTTAATTCTACTCACTCCTAGCTCGTAGTCAATCCCTTTTAATTCTACTCACTCCTAGCTCGTAGTCAATCCCTTTTAATTCTACTCACTCCTAGCTCGTAGTCAATCCCTTTTAATTCTACTCACTCCTAGCTCATAGTCAATCCCTTTTAATTCTACTCACTCCTAGCTCGTAGTCAATCCCTTTTAATTCTACTCACTCCTAGCTCATAGTCAATCCCTTTTAATTCTACTCACTCCTAGCTCATAGTCAATCCCTTTTAATTCTACTCACTCCTAGCTCATAGTCAATCCCTTTTAATTCTACTCACTCCTAGCTCATAGTCAATCCCTTTTAATTCTACTCACTCCTAGCTCATAGTCAATCCCTTTTAATTCTACTCACTCCTAGCTCATAGTCAATCCCTTTTAATTCTACTCACTCCTAGCTCATAGTCAATCCCTTTTAATTCTACTCACTCCTAGCTCATAGTCAATCCCTTTTAATTCTACTCACTCCTAGCTCATAGTCAATCCCTTTTAATTCTACTCACTCCTAGCTCATAGTCAAAGTATTGCCTAGCTGCCAACCATTCCTAATTGTTGGTCTTTAAAGGTAAAGACCAGTATTGGAAACGCCCCAATTTCAAAAAATGAATTGGAAGCTCTTATTACCAATCATGTGAAAGAATATGTTTTGACTAATACATGATGATAAAAAATTTGCCGGGAAACCGCCTACTAATTCATATATTTGGTAAATTTGTTTCTCTCATGGTCTGTGAGAGATATAGGGTAGTCCCATATACATCTTTCTGTGTATAGTGCTTGTAACTTTACGAAGAATGGGCCAAATTTCTTATAATTTTGATGATTCCAGAACCTTGCAGATGCTAGATGCTAGATGATCTACCTTTTCTGATCAATTCCACAACGTTTCTTTCACAATGCAATCGCATGACCATAACTGGTCTTTACCTTTAAAGATAAAGTTGAGTTCTGGTCATGCGATTGCATTGTTTAAGAAACAGTGTGGAATTGATGAGAAAAGGTTGATCATCTAGCATATAAGTATTGGTGTGTACTGCAAGGTTCTGGAATCATCAAAATGATAAGAAATTTGGCCCAGTCTTGGACTACACTAACATGTGGCATAAAAATCTGTCCTGATTTTTATGTTTTTACATGCCATATTTTGAATATGAAAGCATTTGAAGAGCCATGCCTTTCAGGGAACATATCTGATGTTCTTCCACACTTTCATAATAACAATGATAACGCTCACAAATTATTTTTCACCTCTCCCCAGAACTCAACCTTCTCTTTAAGCTGCTGTTTTGAACTCTAAATTTCTCTCTTTTTCTCCTTGAGATATTCCTAATTTTGCTTTGAAAGATTGGCAGGTATCAGATTGGTTAAATGCAGTCGTGTCTGATTCATTTATGAAGATTATCAAGATTATGTAGCAAGATTCATTGTTGTTACTATCTTCATTCTTTCTATATATGTATTTGCTATTGTTGAGCCTGTGCACATATCTCACTGATAGATAAGTACAGTCAAACCTGCCTTAGCAACCACCTGCATATAAAGACCACATTTTAATATCTCCCTTGACAATTATTTCTCATACAAACTTGTACTAAAGGAACCTGTTCATAAAAAAACTCTGCCAATAAAGACCACTTTTCTTGTCACCCTTGAGTGGTCTTTATGAAGCTGTACAGGTTTCACTGTACAGTCATTGCAAGCTTTTGTGTCTTCTTTTGACCCTGTCTCTCAGGACTTTGGTATTGATGCTAACCTGTCCAAACGTCTTGGTCTAATGGATGCTGACAGCCTGATGCCTTCTACCAGTCCAGATCCCCCCAAATCAATGGTAAGTGTTACATTCTGATTACAGTTCTGTATAGCCACAATGTATTTACATCTAATCAGGGGAGTGTTTCATAAAGAGTTCGTAAAGTTACGCATGACTTTACGAACGACCTGTATATGAAAAGCCAAATGGGATGCTCAATCATTCTTGATTTTTATTTCTTAAGTTGAACTGTGCAGATTTAGATTAACATTCTTATTATAACAAACATTTTTAATGCAAAGTATATTTTTGCCATAATTTAATTGAGGTTATTGGAAATACCAGAAAAAACTTTGGGCATCCTCTCTGGCACTTTATATACAAGTCGTTCGTAAAGTCATGTGTAACTTTACAAACTCTTTATGAAACACCCCCCGGGTTGGTTATCTAGGCAAGGATCCATTGCATAAAACTTTCAATTGATGGTAACTTTGCCATCAATGGCAACTACCATGGTAATAGGGCTCAAAAGCCAATCAAAATCAAGGTTTCCATCTGATGGTAGTTACCATCAATGGTAAGTTTTGTTCAACGGGGCCCAGATCATTTCAAACTGTATGTAACCAAGTGTACATGCAAGCTGTTATGGACGTTCCTATTGTATTGGGTCTGTGAGGTCGAAGGTCACAGGATCATGTAGGCAGAGGCATACTAGAGACGCAGTCTTATTCATCTTGTCCTGATTTTGCATGAAATTGATTGTAAAGAAAACTTTTGATATATTATTTTTTTTTAATCACTGATGATCACCATTTCTTGTTGTAATGAAATGTTAGCAGATTTTGCCTCACACAATCACACAACACCTGGGCCCTATTTCATAAAAATTATTACCAATAACAAATTACTATAACTGTTATAAGCTACTGAAATTGTGGCATTTGATTGGCTGAGAGCAAATTTGCCATAGAAATTGAAAAAGTTTTATGAAACGGGCCCCTGGATACAGATGATTCACTATATAAAAAACATTCTTTGTTAGATATGAGTTATTATATCCCACATACTAAGAATCTTGCTCTACGATTGGTGAAAAGTAAATCACGTGAGGAAAGATAGTTCGCCCATTATTGATGGGAGAAGCAAAAAGTTCGTTACACTGTGTAGATAGTACTACTATCTACACAGTGTAACGCACTTTCATTGAAGATAGAGGTACTATCTACAAAGGGCAACGCACTTTCAATGAAGATTATCCAAACGCGCACTAAAACAGTCATAATTAAGCACGCATTACCAATGAGCACAATTAAAGAAAACACATGTGTGCGCGCACCTTACCCTCAAGGGGTTGGGTTAAACTTAAACTTTTTTGGTGTGAATTTGGGCCTAGGTGTCTTTTATGTAGATGCATACACATCCTTTTCTTTTTGTTATTAAAGTGTTTTAGATGTGGAATATAAAGCAAATAATCACCTTTTGGTTTTCAGGCGATGGCAAACTATCACTTCCTCATCGATCAGAATATATACGCTATCTTTCCTCAGATTCGCTTCAGAAAGATAGCTACATCCAGATCGCCTCGGAAGTGATAGTTTGTCCCATCACCTTCACCAACGGTAATTATTTGCTTATTAGATTTCATACACACTTCCTAATAAAAATGGAAATGTTGTTTTCATAACTCTTTTAATATTAAGAGATTGAATAATATTTGTTGAATTTCTCCCTCTCCAGTATTTGAAGAGTTCAAAGAAAGGTGCTGAGAAAGGACCCTCGTCTAGACCTCCTCTATCCCTGGACTCCTCCTTAGACAGCCCTCGAGTACCAGACCTAGGATACTCAGGATTAAAGGTAAATGACACAGTTTTATTGCCGTTTATTCTACAGCCAGTTCGTCTACTACCCAATTGGTCTACACCCAGCCTGTCTACTACTCGATTGGTCTATTCCCATATGGTCTACAGCCAGTTCGTCTACTACCCAATTGGTCTACACCCAGCCTGTCTACTACTCGATTGGTCTATTCCCATATGGTCTACAGCCAGTTCGTCTACTACCCAATTGGTCTACACCCAGCCTGTCTACTACTCGATTGGTCTATTCCCATATGGTCTACAGCCAGTTCGTCTACTACCCAATTGGTCTACACCCAGCCTGTCTACTACTCGATTGGTCTATTCCCATATGGTCTACAGCCAGTTCGTCTACTACCCAATTGGTCTACACCCAGCCTGTCTACTACTCGATTGGTCTATTCCCATATGGTCTACAGCCAGTTCGTCTACTACCCAATTGGTCTACACCCAGCCTGTCTACTACTCGATTGGTCTATTCCCATATGGTCTACAGCCAGTTCGTCTACTACCCAATTGGTCTACACCCAGCCTGTCTACTACTCGATTGGTCTATTCCCATATGGTCTACAGCCAGTTCGTCTACTACCCAATTGGTCTACACCCAGCCTGTCTACTACTCGATTGGTCTATTCCCATATGGTCTACAGCCAGTTCGTCTACTACCCAATTGGTCTACACCCAGCCTGTCTACTACTCGATTGGTCTATTCCCATATGGTCTACAGCCAGTTCGTCTACTACCCAATTGGTCTACACCCAGCCTGTCTACTACTCGATTGGTCTATTCCCAATTGGTCTACACCCAGCCTGTCTACTACTCGATTGGTCTATTCCCATATGGTCTACAGCCAGTTCGTCTACTACCCAATTGGTCTACACCCAGCCTGTCTACTACTCGATTGGTCTATTCCCATATGGTCTACAGCCAGTTCGTCTACTACCCAATTGGTCTACACCCAGCCTGTCTACTACTCGATTGGTCTATTCCCATATGGTCTACAGCCAGTTCGTCTACTACCCAATTGGTCTACACCCAGCCTGTCTACTACTTGATTGGTCTATTCCCATATGGTCTACAGCCAGTTCGTCTACTACCCAATTGGTCTACACCCAGCCTGTCTACTACTCGATTGGTCTATTCCCATATGGTCTACACCCAGCCTGTCTACTACTCGATTGGTCTATTCCCATATGGTCTACACCCAGCCTGTCTACTACTCGATTGGTCTATTCCCATATGGTCTACACCCAGCCTGTCTACTACTCGATTGGTCTATTCCCATATGGTCTACAGCCAGTTCGTCTACTACCCAATTGGTCTACACCCAGCCTGTCTACTACTCGATTGGTCTATTCCCATATGGTCTACACCCAGCTCGTCTGCTATCCACATGGTCTAATAATCATGTGGTTGAATGACTATTTTTATTTATGATTAAATGAGTATGAGACCATATTGATAGAAGACAAAATGGTAATTAGATGGACTGGAAATTGGACTAAATGAGCAAAGACCAAATGGGTTGTAGGCTTTTGGGAGATTGGACCAAATAATAAGTATTTGAAATGATTATCAGCAATGTGGATAGTAGATGGGCTGGATGTAGACCATATAGGAGTAGACGAACTGTATGTAGACCGAACGGCAATTCCAGACATGGCGCAAGTTTAATAAATCTTTACACTCACTAAATGAACAAAATATTTCATGCAAACTGGAGTTTCTGGTTTTACCTTTCCGAATAATCCGGAATATTCAGATTTTTCAAAATTTGTATATTTTTTTTTTTGCTATAGCAAAATTGAGCATGTTTTATCATGTGCGGCGATTTGAGAGTTCACGTATTGCGTGCATTGAAAGGCTGCATGATCAAGCAGTGATTTTTTTTTTTTTTTTTGGTACAGATTTACCACGTATTGTCAGTTACATTGCCGCTGCAAGTGCAAACACCTGTTTATGGTACAGATTTCTTATTTTCGAAGGCATACCATGCTAGAAATTCCTAATTCTTATTTTCAAATGTTGGCAGGTATGGTTTTAGACCTACTTCAATCATTCTATGTTTTAATTTCCATCAGATGGGTGCAGTGCCATTAGGATCCTCGGCCCCTTCATCATCCGCTCTCCTTCCCAAACTTGACACTGTGAAACTGCATAGAGAAGCTAAAGAGGAAGAAGAGAAACTGAAGGCTAGCATGGAAGAGAACTTAGAGTCAAAGTAAGCATAGCGTACTGTCAATGGGATGGAAGTCAAAACTCTATGTAGTAATTGAGTCTTTACTTTTTCTCTCCTTTTTTTAAACAATGTCTTGAGTTTGATGTTGAGCTGTACTTTACATGAAGTGATTATCACGAAAGTATTCCTATCCTTAAGGTAATACAAAGTTTTGGTATGGGGTCATGAATTTGGTTCAAATGAACATATTGGAAGCATATGCGATCATACAATATTCAGTGATCGTTGTCGCGGTTGAAATCGAGTCTAAAGTTATGAAATTGTAAATAATAAACTCTTTATGTTGTATAGCTCCCTCTCAAGGTCAATATATTAATTAAGCCATAAAACAATGTTTCTTGACTAAAATCGACCGATTGCCTATTCCCGTTTCGACATTATATATCACAACTACATATTCTGATATTTTCATGGTCACAGCTACCATTGTACGGCCGTAGGCGCTATTAGAAATTTATCAAAATTTATCGGGAGCACCGGTAAATTTTATTAAATTTTTTTCGAAAGGAGAAATGTTTTAGGGGCTTATTTTTCTTGTGCTTATAATACATCTACAGGGGCATCCAAATATATCAAAATTGTAAAGAATCACTTTCCACCCAATTTTCAAATTTCCCAAAACTTTGTATTACCTTTAAGGAAGGAGCAGGAAAATGGGTGTATCTGTATTAAAAATGTTTGTTTTCTTCTTGAATACTGTTACACTTTAGACTGATGTTTGCATCATATCTCTTTTTTTTCCTGGAGAGAGGAGATGTAGAAAGAGATCAAGAAAAAGTTTAAGAAGGAGCAGAAAAAGTCTCTAAAACTGATGAGGGAACATAAAGATGTCAATATTGGTTTTATTTTTTATAACTGCTTAACTACGTTTTGCATCATGTCATTATTTTTTCAGGAGAGAAGAGATGAAGGAAGAGTTGGAGAGGGAGCTGGAAGAGGAGGAGACAAAGTTAAGGAAGGAGCAGGAGAAATCTCTCAAACTGATGAGAGAGCGCTTGGAGAAGGAGCTCGAGGACGCTAAGCTGGAGCTCCTTGAAGACAAGGAGGATAATCTAAGACAGCTCAAGGAGGAAGCTCATAAGGAGGAGGAGAGAGAAGAGGAGGCACTCAACAAAGAGAAACAGAAGAGCATCAGGTTTGTGAATAATAATAATAATAATATTTAATTTTTATGAAGCGCTTAATACAAATGTCTCTAAGCGCTTTACAAATAAACTATTACCCTGGTCATTAGATTCAGTGCTTGCCTGCACACAATGTGTGCACAATCTCCACTCCCTGGGGAGCATTCCAGCCAGGCGTTACATGACGCTCAAAAACTGTTTGACCAACAATGACGGTCGCATCCTACTGGGTACCCAGTTAACACCTGGGTGGAGAGTAGCAATTGCAGGTTAATATATCTTGCCAAAGGATATTAGTGCCGTGTCGGGATTCGAACCCTCGACCTTCGCATCTCCAAGTCAAGCGCCTTAAACCACTCGACCACGACACTCCCGATGAACAAATCAAACAATTAAAGACCATAGTAGTGGGCTCTCATGGGAAATTTAACACCATTCAGATGTTTACCCAATAACAGGTGTTGTCCATCACCAGTATTAGCCTTCAGTTTCATGACGAACAAGCCTTATGTAATGCTCTGCATTTTCTAGGTCTACTTTCTAGGTCTCCTGTAGAAACACACTGACTCTTTTGTTCAAGGTCTGGATTTAAGTTTGCCTCAATCCATGTTCTCTCTCTCTCTCTCTCTCTCTCTCTCATTCTGTCTGTCTCTCTCTCTGGAATATATGTCATATCAAGTAACTAGTGAATCATGAAGATAACTTTATAACTGTATGAATCTTTTGTTTGATAGTGACTTGAGGAAGAGCGTAAAGGAGGAGACCGAGGAGGAGGAGGCCATGTTGATGGAGGGAAAGTCAGATGCAATCAGGAAACTTAAAGAGAAGATCAAGAAAGAACAACAAGTTGCAGAGGACAAAATCAGGTCAGTTGTAGCCTACAGAGCTGCCAACCATTCCGTTTTTCCCGGAATTATTCCGTTTTTTAATCCCAATTACGTTTTTTTTTCACAAAATACGTTTTTTTTTAAAAAATTTTTTTTTTTTTTTTTAAATATTTTTTTTTTTTAAATATTTTTTTTACATACCGCACGTCAAACAACTGCCCTAATATGTTATTTTGATCACAAATGCAATCGAAAACTAAGGTTGAAACATACTTGAAGAGAAAAGTATTCTCAAAAAGAAGCATTGGAATTGTGTCGCACGTAGTAAGTTTTATTTTAATGAATTCCTTTTTTTTGCTTGAAATTCCTTTTTTTTTTTGCCATCATGATTCCTTTTTTTGGTCGCACAAGGTTGGCAGCTCTGAGCCTATGTTAAATAAATTGATTACTGGCTTCCCATGCTTTCTTTTCAATGAAGAGGAGGGTTTTTTCTATTTTCTTTAACATTGACATTTTTCTTTCACATACAAATGAAACCATTTCAAGGTGAAATTGCAGTATATTATTAAAGGTTTTTCCTTCTTTATTGCATCTATATTATGAATCCTCCTTTCATGTACTTCAAAACAAAAACCATTGTTTATTTAAAAGTAAAAAAGAAAGAATTTTGAATGACCTTTACTTGGCTTTATGGCTCATTTTAATTGCGTTCTTTTCACAGTTTATTGCTGCCATAGTTGCTTTAATCTCCCTTGATGAATATTGCCTGAGATAATGGTATCATATTATAATTGATCATGAAATAGGATTCATTTATTACTTATTACGCATCTGTTGTGCAAAAAAATGTTTTCTGTACTTGGGGCAATGTTTAATAGCATATAACCCTTTATCTTATTCCCTAACTTGTCCCTAATATAAGTGATGCTTATTGAAAATGATATATCTGGATTAATATAGCGCTTAATATGAAGAAAAAAATGTGCACCATCTCCACTCCCTGGGGAGTATTCCTACCATATGGTCACCATGAGTGCATATTGCAATTACCATTACGAAAAGCTCTCGTTAAAACTATACCCCACCACTATAACACAGCAGTGAATGTAATCTGGTGGGGTATCACTACCCCAATTTCGTTTCTCTCGTTAAAACTTTGAGAGAGCTACTACTATTACACAGGCATCAATGAGAATCTGGTGGGGTATGACTACCCCAATTTTGTTTCTCTCGTTAAAAACTTGGACAGCCTTGAGGCTCTGCGTGAGAGATTATGATATTGGATTGCAGCTGGACTCTTCATCATCTTACGTAATACTAGTGTAAACAAACTCTTACTGGGGCTCTGCCTGAAAGGAAATGAGAAGTAGGAAATAAGTATTTTACTTGTTTTAAGATATTTTCATGTCAAAAAGTCACTAATAATTTAGATGAAGACCAAAATGAAAGTTTGAACGAAGCAAAATGACCCATAATTGGCGATATAACAACAATTTTAACTCTGGCAGCGAACCTCTGCATGTGTCTCTTTCTCCCTTCTCCCTTCCTTTCCCCCTCTATCATGCTTATCTCTCTCTATCACCTCATCAAGGTCTTGGTGGGGTGGATTACAGCGCTAGTGTTTACTTAGGGCTTATCACAATCTCAGCTCTAGTAGTGGTGAAAGTCAAATGGGGGTTTCAATTTTAAACGACGAGTTTTCGTCGTGCTAACATAAAGGCTTTTGTCATCCTACCAGGTCCCCATTTCTCTGCTAGCTATGGAATGGCAAATATAGATTAATATCTTACCACAAGACGTTAGTGCTGTGTCGAACCCACAGCCTTTGCATTTCAAACTACGAAACCTCTAAATAGTGGATAAATAGTGTTAATTTAATTGACTGGCTCGATTTAGTATCTTTTTCCTCATCATTATCGGTGCTGATAATATTGACTATTTCCTTATATGTTGTACCATCATCTATCAGGGAAGACAAGGATAAAGCACTCAAGACTCTGAGAGATGAGGTTAGAGATCTAAGAGAGAAAGAAGAGGAGAAACTGGAAGAAGAGAAGAGGAAAGCAATGGATAAAATCAAGAAGGAAGTAGCATCATACCAGGAAGAAAAGATGGCCGATTTGAAGAAGGATCATGAAAAGGTACATGTAATAATAATAATAATATTTTGATTTTATATAGCGCTTAATACAATGTCTCTAAGCGCTTTACAAATACACTATTACCTCGGTCATTGGATTCAGTGCTTGCCCGCACACACTGTGTGCACAATCTCCACTCCCTGGGGAGCATTCCAGCCAGGCGTTACTTGACGTTCATAAACTGTTTGACCAACAATGACGGCCGCATCCTACCGGGTACCCATTTGACACCCGGGTGGAGAGTAGCAAGTGCAGGTTAATATCTTGCCAAAGGACATTAACATTCATGCCAGTATTCAGAAAAGCATATGAACCAGTGTGTGTATATTGGGTTTTTACAGACGTGTATCAATCAGATTTGATTATTTACGTCTGGGGACCGACCTTTAAACGTCATCATCCGAAAGACGTGACTCAGCTTCGAACCTGCGTCCTTGGCTGAATCAGTTTGTAACTTCCACTGTTAGCTGGATTACAGGCGCACGCCACAACGCCTAGTTAAACCACATCATGAACCACATCATGACCCCATCTTATAAAGATTTGTGATTGATCCCGATCGATTAATAATAATAATAATAATAATAATATTTAATTTTTATATAGCGCTTAATACAAATGTCTCAAAGCGCTTTACAAATATACTATTACCCCGGTCATTGGATTCAGTGCTTGCCCGCACACACTGTGTGCACAATCTCCACTCCCTGGGGAGCATTCCAGCCAGGTGTTACTTGACGCTCACAAGCTGTTTGACCAACAATGACGGCCGCATCCTACCGGGTACCCATTTGACACCTGGGTGGATTAAAGGTTTAAATTCAATTGTAAACCTTCAAAATCCTCTTTCTTTAGTACAGAGTTGCAAATGAGAGATTGATGAAAGTTCTAAATTCAATTGTAAACTCCCAAAATCCTATCTTTTTAGTACAGAGTTGTGATAGATTGATGAAAGTCCTACAATCAACTATAAACTCACAAAACCCTGTTTCTTTAGTACAGAGTTGGGATTGATTGGATTCAATCGTAGCTCTTTAAAATAGGGGGCCGGGCTTAACCAATTATCAATTACAGTTGTAGAGTCCAGTAATTTACGAAGCATGAAATACCAGTGTCATCCTCGTCATCCCATGAAACTACCTTGATTAGATAACTACATGTAAATCAATATTAAAGGTAGGACCTATATATTAAAGAAAAATAAAGGTATAGACCAGTTTTGGAAACGCCCCCCTCTCAAAAAATGAAATGTAAGCTCTTATTACCAATCATGTGAAAGAATATGTTTTGACTAATACGTGGTGATACAAATTTTGCCGCGAAACCGCCTACTAATTGATATATTTGATAAATTATCATATCGATCCAGCCTGGATAGATATCGCATAGTCTCATATACATCTTTCTGTGTACAGTGCTTGTAACTTTACCAAGACTGGGCCAAATTTCTTATCATTTTGATGATTCCAGAACCTTGCAGTACACACCAAAACTTATATGCTAGATGATCAACCTTTTCTTATCGATTCCACAAGTTTCTTTCACTATGCAATCGCATCACCAGAACTGGTCTATACCTTTAATCGAAACTATGTTCATACAATTTCAAAATGGTCTTTCCTTTTTATTCAGAATTTAGTTTACCATGCGCTCTACTCTCCAACTCTAATTTCATTTTGGGAGACATAATTGTGCAATATCATGAGATTAGAAAATATGATTATAGGCTACATGTATTTCCTAGGTTGAGGGTTTAGAAACATCTGTTAGAAAATGCTATTTTTATAATTTTATATGGCGACCAGGCTGTTTTAAAAAAAATTGGATAGAGAGTTCATTTTTGATTGTGCGTGTGTACCTATAAATGTGAATTACTGAAATGTAAAGCCAATTAATTCGTACATGATTGATTGATTTTATATTTCATTTCATATAACAATTGTTTGCACAATAAAGAACATGAACATGTATTGGTAAAAACTAGTGAGTCAAGATTCATGCTAAAACAATAAATGTGCTATAAATTTCTTTTACCTTGCAGTATATTAATAAATGTTAAAAAGCAGGAAACATCCACAGGGATTCATACTTTTATTGCAACTGTACATTGTATAATTTGTTTTTTCCTTAGGATTTAGAAAAGCTGAAAGAAAAGCTGCAATCAGAGCAGCAGGCTTCACTAGACGACTTGAAGAAGACGTTTGATGAGGAGATAGACAAGAAGAAGACTGAAGCTAGTCAAAGACACAAACGGGTTGGTTCCAAAACAAATGCTTTCTAGAAATTATGTTGACAATAATTGTTGTTGTTATTGTTTTTTATGATTGAGACAAATAAAATCACCCCCACAAAGTTATCTCTTTAGAATCCACTTGAAAGATTGTACTGTGGAACATTTGCCCTGTTTTATAAAACTTGTTATCAATAAGAAATGCTAAAAATTCTATGACAAGTTTGCTTTCAGCCAATCAAATGCCACGATTTCAGTAGCTTATAACAGTTATTGTAACTTGTTATTGATAACAAGTTTTATGAAACGGGGACCTTGTTTTACCTGCAAACTTTGCACTATAGAATTTAATTTGTTATATCAGGGGGGTGTTTCACAAAGATCCTAAGTAGAACTTAACACTAAGCTGGACTTAAAAATTATGGACAGCCATTGGAGTCTTAAAATGAAATATATTAAAAAGCAGAAATTCAAGTATTTTTGACTTTTTATAAATTCCACATCCAGAACATGAAATCTCCTTGATGATAGAAAATATGAATGATTTGAATAAACAATTAATGCCTTTCAAAATAACTTTTACAAAATATTTTCAAAGATGCTAATGGCTTTCCATAATTTTTAAGTCCAACTTAGAGATAAGTTCAACTTAGGATCTTTGTGAAACACCCCCCAGGCCCGGTCTTATAAAGACGTCCTCCAATCAATTGCAAGTTTACAGTCTCCTATCTCTTGTGTACATAGTTGGGATTGATATCAATCAGATAGGCCCTTGGGATATAGAATTCTACCACAGTTGCATCAGGCAGGGTGGTGTTTAATCAAGAAATTATTTTTGCATCAATCTTTTTATGTTGCCTCCACACTTATACATTATCTAGTACTGCTATTAATCGCAACTGTTTTATTAGACAGAACCCTGATGTCCTTTTCCTATCAGAGTTAACACAGATAATAATAATTGTTTTTAAAAACATGCAATATAAAGAGTGGAGAGCAGCAAAAGTACCTTCTTTTAATAGGATTTTGTTATAATAATAATAATAATAACAAAATCCTATTAAAAGAAGGTACTTTTGCTGCTCTCCACTCTTTATATTGCATGTGAAACCTGCATATAAAGACCGCTCAAGGGAAACGATAAAAGTGGTCTTTACAGGCAGGTGGTCTCTTTGTACAGGTTCCGTTTACAGTTTATGTGTAAATTAGAAATCACTTTCAATGGAGACAAAAATGTAGTCTTTATAGACAGGTGGTCTTTCTATACAGGTAGTCGCTAAAGCAGGTGAGAGTTCTTTGTAATGAGGTTCCACTGTATTATTTATTTGTGTGTGTAGGAGATGGATGATATTTTATCTGCTCTGCATGAGAATCAGGATGAAGAGAGAAGGAGAGAGGAGGAGAAGCTGAGATTGAGTCGTGATAATCAGGCTGCTATTAGAGACATGGAAACAGGGGTAAGATTCATCATTCTCTACTACATTTAGTATTTCATTGTAATATAAATAATTTGGTTCTTGTATAGCGCATATTGTTTGTTTGTTTATTTTATTTTAGCACAGTGGCATACTTCAGCAAATGGCTGTTCTTCAGCATTGGCCGTGCATATAAAAAGCGATCACAATTTTACAAAGAAACATACATTATAGATTAACATGATTGACATACAAAGTTAAATAAAACATACACATTTATATACAAATAGGTTAGAAGGCGAGAAATCCAACAAGCCCTAATTTAGAAAAAGAATACGAACAGAAAAAGAAGTATATAATTTCATTTCATTTCAAAGACTTTATTTTCTGCAATCAAACAAATCAATAATTATACAACAAATATGGATAATTATATAAAACATAAGGTATGCAAACAATATACAAAATATAGAAACAAATGTATAATACATGAGTAAGAGTAAATGTATACGTTGGGCCATTGCGTGTATAAAGAAAGAAAGCAGAAGGTCGCCGTTATAAGCAAAAGCTTGAGTAGACGGTCAACCGAGCTAAGAAAAAAATGAGTTGTGAAATATTGGCAAAGTAACAAGAAGAGGGGGGCCATGATACTCAAATGATATATATTACAATTAAATGTGAATATAAACAGTTGGATTCAATATAAATAATTATAGAATTAGCATATGAATCTCATCTTTATAAGGCTACTAATTATACGATAATGATAGAAATAAGAGAGAAACTAAACAAAAACAAGGGTGCAAGTGGTGCGTGTGTGTGCAAGTGCAAGTGTCCTCATGCGCCAAAATGTTGAATCATCGGTATTACTATGTAAACGTCAGACCAAAATTTAATGTAGTTTCTAAAGTTTTACAAAGAACGCTTTATATATATTTTTTTATTTTTATCTTTATACATTATATTGTGAAATAATGTGTTTTTTTAGTGTAGCTTTAAATGAATAGAGAGATGTACACTGTTTAATATGTCTAGGGAGTGCATTCCAAATGTCTGGTCCGTGATATCTTATGGACTTATGCGCTAACAAAGTTTTAGGATTGTGTAAATGAAAATCAGTACAATTACGCGTTGGGTATGAGTGAACATGGGAATTAGGAATAAATACGTCATGAAAAAGAGGAAGTGAATTTTGTGTGTATTTAAACATACAGATTGCTGTTTGATATAAGTGCAAATCACTCACTTTTAAAATGTTTAATCTATAAAATAACGGATTTGTATGAGCTAAGTAATTAGAATGGGTACAAATCCTAAGTGCTCTTTTTTGCAAAAGAAAAATTATATTAATCTTAGTTATACTACAGTTCCCCCAAACTGTATTACAGTATGTAAAATAAGGTAACACTAATGCATTATATAATGTATAAAGTATTTTCTCGGGTACAAGGTCCCTCATTTTACCAATTACCCCAACTGCCCTTGAAATTGATGTTGTAATATTATTTACATGATTATTCCAAGTAAGCTTTGAATCCAAAGTTATACCTAAAAATTTTGTCGATTTCCTTTCAACTATAGAAATATTATCAATAACAATGTTTATAACCTGATCAAAGTGTGTTTGGGAAGCACAAAAATTTATAAAACATGTTTTATCTAAATTAAGGGACAATTTATTGCATTTAAACCATGTTGAGATTTTAACTAATTCATTATTGAGAGTATTAATTAGAGTATTCAAGCATTTATGAGAACAAAATATGTTAGTGTCATCTGCGAAAAGCACGTAAGTAAGAAGTGGTGATGACTTTACTATGTCATTAATATAAATTAGAAAAAGAAGGGGGCCTAAAATTGATCCTTGTGGAACACCACATAACACATTTAAGCTGGGGGAATTTACTGACTGAAATGAAACAAATTGCTTTCGATTAACTAAATAATTATTAAACCATTTTAAAGCTGTGCCTCGTATACCATAATGAGTAAGTTTTTGCAACAAAATGTTATGATTCATGGTGTCAAAAGCTTTTGACAGGTCCATAAATACCCCAATTATATGTTCTTTATTATTAAGTGTTTGAGTTATTTTATCACAAGATTGTATCAAAGCATAATCAGTAGAAAACCCTTTTCGAAATCCAAACTGATTGCAAATAAGAGTATTATTTTCTTGTAAAAAAGAATAAAGACGTTTATAAACAATTTTTTCTAAAATCTTGGAAATGACCGGCAATAGCGAGATAGGGCGATAATTTTTAATTTGAGTTAAATCATCTTTTTTATAAATAGGAATCACTTTGGCTATCTTTAAGGAGTCCGGGAAAATGCCTGTCGAAAGTGATAAATTACAAATATGAACTAGGGGAGAGGCCAAACAATAAATAATTTTCTTTAATAAATACACACTTATTCCATCATAACTGCATGATCTACTCATCTTAAACGATCGAACTATCTGTAATATTTCATTTTCATTCACTGGAATAAAAAATAAAGAATTTTCATTAGCATCAGATAAATAATCCTTAAAGTTTTCATTTGTGTGTATTGTTGAGGCTAAACGTGGACCTATATTAACAAAAAAGTTATTGAAAGCAGTAGCAATTGAATGAGGGTCCGTGATTTCATTACCATTTTCAACTATTATATCAGAGCATACTTTCTTTTTAGTTTTTAAGAGATCATTAATAGTTTGCCATAATACCTTTACATTCCCTTGGTTAGATTCTATTTTATTTGAATAATACCGTTTACGTGATACACGAATTAAAGTTGTTAATCTATTTCTATAATGCTTATATCTATCTTTATTCTGAGCAGTTGGTTTACGCAATGATATTTTATACAAACGATTGCGAGTTAAAATTGAACGCATTAACCCCTGAGTAATCCATGGCTGTTTTATACTTATATTATCTTTTTTTTTAATAAATGGCATATTCTTATCTATATAAAAAGAGAGTTTATGCAAAAAGTTTTGATATGACAAATTAGCATCTTCAACCGAGAATATCTCGCGCCATTGTTCTTTGGACAAATCAAAAATTAAAGAATCAATAGTTTGTTCTGTTTCTTTCCTCTTTTTAACGAAAATATTTTTCCTAGTTTTCTCACTAATGACATTATAGCATATAACAAAAATGGGTAGATGATCTGATATATCTGAGTACAAAATACCATTTAAATGTTCTGCATGTATGACATTTGAGAATATATTATCAATTAATGTTTCACTTACACTATCAATTCTAGTAGGTTTAGAAATATGGGGATAACAAGAATATAATAACATAGTATTATAAAATTTCAATATATTATTGTTTGTTTTATTAACTAAGTCTAAATTATAATCACCCATTAAATATATGTGTTTATTTTCCTGCGATATCTTATTCAAAACGGAATCTATTTGATTTATGAACGTATCTACATCACTAGTTGGTGGTCTATAAATAGTTCCTATTATCATATTTTTATTTTTACTCATACTAACTTCTATAAATAAACTTTCGGAACCTTCAATTTCTATATCAGTCCGAATTTTGAATATAAATGTATTATTTATGTATATGGCAACACCTCCTCCTCTACCATTCTTACGGTCTTTACGTATCATTTCATAATTAGAAAGATTAAACATTTCGGGTGAATTTTCATGTAACCACGTTTCTTAATAAAAATAGAAGAAATACAAATCTGTTATTTTTGTTTGCTATTAAAAGTCAAACATGATATGACAAATATTATAAACTGCTTTTGAAAGTATAGTAAGTTGGTTTATATTTAGTTTCTACCGGCATATACATTATAACGTCTCTATGCGCTTCCAAAGAGCATTGGAAATTATTACCCTGGTTTTAGCGTGGCTGCCATTACAGCACTTGAGCACTTCAAGGAATTAATTCCTGCCAGGTACCCGTTTACCTCACCTCGAATGTCTTGCCAAAGGACATTAGTGCCGCGGCGGGACTCGAACCGCAGACCTTGTGATCCACAGTCCGGTGACATATCCACTCTACCATGACACCTCTATTTTATATTATATGTTAATGATAATAATAATGGTAATAGTATGTCTTGTTTTACCCGAGGTTGCTCCCCCCCCCCCCCCCCTCCCCCAGGGCCCTGCAATCATATGAATAACCATGCTTTTGCCGAGCTGCCATGAAAAGGTGCTCAAGCATTAAACAAATTTCTTGCTACTGAGTACCCATTAACCTCAACTAGGGGGAGTGTGGCAAATGTTGATAAATGTCTTGCCTAAAGACATTAGTGCGGTAGCAGGACACAAACCGTTGGTTTTGTTCACTTCAGACATTAATTTCCTATACTATGTACTAAACATTTTCTGACAATTTCAATGATTGTTTTTTGTTCTTATTCTCTGAGACAAAAATTGATAGTCAATTCATTCACTTTCACATTTAATAGTCATCGCTGTATGGGCTGTGATCATGTTCCCCTTTGTGTTTTGAATGCGTAGATGGATAGCGTTCTTCAGGAACGAAGACAAGCAATGAAGGAGGAGCATCAGAAGGAGATGGAGAAGATGAAGAAGGAGCATGAGAAGAAGATCAGAGATATGACTAGAGAGCTCCAAGATGCAGTAAGTTTAGTATACAGTGTGAGAAGAAGATCAGAGATATGACTAGAGAGCTCCAAGATGCTGTAAGTTTAGTATACAGTGTGAGAAGAAGATCAGAGATATAACCAGAGAGCTCCAAGATGCAGTAAGTTTAGTATACAGTGTGAGAAGAAGATCAGAGATATGACCAGAGAGCTCCAAGATGCAGTAAGTTTAGTATACAGTGTGAGAAGAAGATGAGAGATATGACTAGAGAGCTCCAAGATGCTGTAAGTTTAGTATACAGTGTGAGAAGAAGATCAGAGATATAACCAGAGAGCTCAAAGATGCAGTAAGTTTAGTATACAGTGTGAGAAGAAGATCAGAGATATGACTAGAGAGCTCCAAGATGCAGTAAGTTTAGTATACAGTGTGAGAAGAAGATCAGAGATATGACAAGAGAGCTCCAAGATGCAGTAAGTTTAGTATACAGTGTGAGAAGAAGATGAGAGATATGACCAGAGAGCTCCAAGATGCAGTAAGTTTAGTATACAGTGTGAGAAGTAGATGAGAGATATGACCAGAGAGCTCCAAGATGCAGTAAGTTTAGTATACAGTGTGAGAAGAAGATGATAGATATGACTAGAGAGCTCCAAGATGCAGTAAGTTTAGTATACAGTGTGAGAAGAAGATCAGAGATATGACTAGAGAGCTCCAAGATGCTGTAAGTTTAGTATACAGTGTGAGAAGAAGATCAGAGATATGACCAGAGAGCTCCAAGATGCAGTAAGTTTAGTATACAGTGTGAGAAGAAGATCAGAGATATGACTAGAGAGCTCCAAGATGCAGTAAGTTTAGTATACAGTGTGAGAAGAAGATCAGAGATATGACCAGAGAGCTCCAAGATGCAGTAAGTTTAGTATACAGTGTGAGAAGAAGATGAGAGATATGACTAGAGAGCTCCAAGATGCAGTAAGTTTAGTATACAGTGTGAGAAGAAGATCAGAGATATGACCAGATAGCTCAAAGGTGCAGTAAGTTTGAAGGCCATCTGTACTAGTTTGACCAGGAGGGATTAGACCACCCAGCAAGGTCACTGACATGTGACTATCTCATCAACTCAGGATCATGGGGGACCAACAGGCACTGATTGGGGAATGTTTCTATATAGAGGGAGCAATTAGCTACAAGTAGTACAGTGGGGCTTTAATATACATGTCCTTTGATTTAGGCCCTGTTCGCAATTGGATAAACACCTAAAATACAGCTTTAGCAAAGTAAAAACTGTTTGATATGTGAATGAATCCCAATGGAAGTGAAACAGCTTTCTAAGCATACCCTTCTATGTGTAAATACATAAGAAATATGTTCTATGTTACATTTTTGCCATTTTAGTTCAATTTGCTTCTTCCTTCTTTTTTTTTTAATTCTTTTTTTTTTATTATTGTTGGTTATTTAGCGTATGATAATGATAACAAGACTTTAGTTTAGAAATTAGTAGTTTTTAGCATTATGAAATTTTGAAACGGTATCTTATATTGATCATTGTGTGTCTTATTGTTTTCACCTGAGCTTAATTTTAGTTTATAGCCAAAGGTACTTTTATTTTCATGTATGGGTAGTAATATAGCTATATTTCATTTCACAAAAGAGATAGTATGATAGGAATATGTTAAGTTTAGATTTTTCAGTCTAAAAGCGGGCCTTGTCCAATAATTTGTTTTAAAATGTAACATTTTGTTAGACAAGGAAAGACTTTTGATTATAAGTATTGGTAAGAATTTTTTTTTTTAAAGAGCATATCGTCGGTGGGTGACAAAACCTTGTATCTCAAAAATCATGAATTTTCAGGAGAGCGAAAAAACTTTCCTGTCTCAACAAATTTAGTGCTGTGACACCGTCCTTTCTTTTTTAAAACTGGAATATTTATACAATTTTTAATATCATTGTTGAAATACAGTAAAATAATTTTTTTTATATTTGAAAGTGAGTTACAAAGTTTTTGCGTTTATCTAATATCTACATTGAGATACAAGTTTTTAGTTTTTATTCAAATTGAGATACAAGTTCTTACTTTCAACTCTGAATGAGTTACGAGGATTTGAATACACTAACTTCGGTACTGTTAGGCCGTGTGTGAGTTACGAGGAAAAGGAATTACGTATCTTATGTTATGAGGTTTTGTCATAGGGTATTTGTGTGGAATTTGTGAAAAAACCTAGAAGGAGGCGTTCCATGGATTTATTAGGTGGTGTCGTGTCGTGAGGTTTTGTCACCCCACCGACGATATCTTTATAGTGATTATTGATTTTCTGCAATTTGTTTCACTCTCACTCTCTCTCTCTCTCTCTCTCTCTCTCTCTCCATCTCTCTTGCTCGCTCGCTTTCTGTCTGTCTGTGTCTCTCTTCCTCTCTTTTTGTCTCTCTTCCTCTCTCTCTCTCTCTCTCTCTCTCTCTCACCGTCTCGTCATTTTAGGAACAAGATGAGAAGAAAGCCTTGCAGAAACAGCATGAGGCAGAGAAAGAGAAACTGGTGAAAATACATAAATCAGGATTCAAAGTGCTGAAAGAGGAGTTTGAACAGAAGAAAGAAGTGTTTCACACCAGTCATGAAGATGAGGAGAGGGCTTTGAAAGAGGTAAGAAAGAAGTGTTTCATACCAGTCATGAAGATGAGGAGAGGGCTTTGAAAGAGGTAAGAAAGAAGTGTTTCATACCAGTCATGAAGATGAGGAGAGGGCTTTGAAAGAGGTAAGAAAGAAGTGTTTCACACCAGTCATGAAGATGAGGAGAGGGCTTTGAAAGAGGTAAGAAAGAAGTGTTTCATACCAGTCATGAAGATGAGGAGAGGGCTTTGAAAGAGGTAAGAAAGAAGTGTTTCATACCAGTCATGAAGATGAGGAGGGGGCTTTGAAAGAGGTAAGAAAGAAGTGTTTCACACCAGTCATGAAGATGAGGAGAGGGCTTTGAAAGAGGTAAGAAAGAAGTGTTTCATACCAGTCATGAAGATGAGGAGAGGGCTTTGATAGAGGTAAGAAAGAAGTGTTTCATACCAGTCATGAAGATGAGGAGAGGGCTTTGAAAGAGGTAAGAAAGAGTTCTATGCAATAGATTATGATAAAAATTAAATCAATTTATTAGCGCAGCTATTATTTAAATATACTTTACTGCACTTTGACAAATCAAAACTCCTAACAGTGCTACAGTGTACTTTACAAACACACAATAACAACCTATTTTAAAAACTATTCAAAAGCTCCTGTAAAAAAGAATGTCTTCAACAAAACTTTGAAGACTGCAACGAACAGATGAGGCTTTTTTTATGTCCAGTGGTAGGTTATTCCAAAGCTTTGGAGCGACGCAACTGAAATCACAATCTCCAAGAGTCACTTTTGTTTTATGCGAGGTAGCTTTAGAAGCAGCTTGTCCTGTGTACGTACTTCACAAGTTACGTGCATATGGATGTGGTTTTGTCCATAAGCCTACATTAGCATCCTAGTAGATAAATTATACAGCAACATTATTGATTGTACCACACTTCTCCTGCAACGATTGCTTCGCAGTCAATGTCCTACACTCACTGAAGTCCTAATTTCAAACCTTGGCCCTGTCTTATGAAGAGTTGATATTAATCGCAACTTATTTGCGATCAAGATCAATTGCAATTCTGTACATAACAGATAGGGGACTGCAAACTTGCGATTAATTGGAGAACTTTTATTGATTTGGATCAATCACAACTCTTTATAAGATGGGCCTAGACCCAACTCTATACCTAAGCCTAAAACTAACCTAAAACTTACCCCCCCCCCCCCATGATTATGATGATGATTTCTTGTAAAGAGCTGTTGCCCCCCTCTCTCAGTTGCTCATGTGTGCACTTGTAAAATGGCACCTGGCATACAATGACCAGGGTAATAATGATTACAATGTAAAGCGCTTAGAAACGTAGTATTAAGTGCTATTATATAGAAATGTGACTATTATCATCATTTTACTTATTCTACAGGTAAGTGAGTCCCTGAGTGAGAGAAAGAAGGGCCTAGAGAAACAAAGCAAGGAGCTTGAAAGAGAGGAAGAGAAGATTGCTAGAAGGAGAAGCAAACTGGAGGAAGAGAAAGAGAAGCTGCAGCATGATCAGGAGGTAACTTCATATAGTTAACAACTTAATTTGTTTTCACCCTTAAAGGTAATACAAAGTTTTGGGAAATTTTGAAAATTGGTTGGATAGGATTCTTTACAATTTTGATATATTTGGATGCTCATGTGGATGTATTATAATTACTAGAAAATTTAGCCCTTAAAACACTTCTAATTACGAGAAAGATTGAATATAAAAATTTACCGGTGCCGCACAGTGGTAGCTGCGACCATGAAAATCTCAGAATGTAGTTGTGATATATAATTTCCAAACGGGAATAGCTAATCGGTCGACTTTAGTCAAGAAACATTGTTTTATAGCTTAATTAATACCTTGACCTTGAGAGGGAACTATACAACATAAAGGCCCGAATTCACAAAGCAAGGTTTGAGCTCAGACCGGGTTTGAGCTCAAACCTCCTTTTGTTTCGCCAAACCTCCTTTTTTTATTTACAAACCAGGTTTGTAATTAACAAAAGAAGGTTTGGCGAAACAAAAGGAGGTTTGACCTCAAACCTTGGTCTGAGCTCAAACCTTGCTTTGTGAATTCGGGCCAAAGAGTTTATTATTTAAAATTTCATAACTTTAGACTCGATTTCAACCGCGTCAACAATCACTGAATATTGTAGGATCGCATATGCTTCCAATATGTTCATTTGAACCAAATTCATGACCCCATACCAAAACTTTGTATTACCTTTAAAGGGCCACTCTAACCAAAATGGGCTATAAAATGAAAAAAAGTCATGTAGAACAATTTTTGACAGAGATTCCGAACATGACAATGATTTTTCTTAGAAATCATCAATAATATTGGAATCTAGCTTTAAAAATAACGACTCACAACGCGCAAAAAAAGCCCAGTTTCAGTGATGACGCATTTGACGCCACTGCAGGCGCCTCTCCGGTGAAAAGGAGGGTGATTTAGGCATTAAAATGTCTTTAAAAAGGCAAACTATGATATTAAATGGAAAAAAAAGACATTTATCCGAAAAATAATATGCAATTGATAATCCCAGTATGTTTCTGGCAATTTCGTCATTCCTAATTATGAAATTATCAAATCGGACATGCCCGCAATGCAACAAATGAGTCATCAAGCCACATGACCGTATTACCTTTTTTCGAGGGGCGTAGCCCAGCAAGCGTGAGAACTGTGAAAAATGGATGGCTGTTATCATTTTTTGGTCAATTTAGAGATTTTCTGAAAAATCAGAGGCTAGAATATTAATAAGTAGAGGTGTATTCATGCTTTGAAAGGCTATGTTAGTTGGGTTAGAGTGGCCCTTTAACAAGTTTTTTAATTTTTGAAGTATGTGAAAAGTATTAAAGCTTACATCTAAAATTATTCAACCAGTCTTCCTTTCATTCTTGAGTTATGAAAAACACAAAAAGCATAAGATTTACAAGTAGTATGAATAATTTAGTTGTTAATTGGATGTACTGAGCATATGGACAGAGATGAGCTACATATATGCTGTAGATACAATAACATTTGACAACCGATTAAAAGTATGAAAGTTATGAATTGTTGAAGGTGCAATCAATCAAAAACAAATTGTCAACTCTCTGAAGTATCTTGCGATGTCTCCTCCCATATGCCCTGTACGAAGAAAATTCAAAATTCTCAATTTTTGTTAAAAGAATTTTTTTTAGTCATACATTCACCCTAAATACAATTATTACAAACATGTTTTTGTCACCCCTGTATGAAAAAAAATTATAATGTCATCAATAAGGAAGACAAAGAAACTTTATGAAACTTTTTGTACAGAGCGAATTGGAAAGGAGCTCGCCAGATACACGACAGTGTTTTTATAACATTACAGTCTATTGGGGAAAATGAGTATGGTAAAACCGATCACTCAAAGATTTTAACTTTTTCGAGACACTTCATGATCATTTTGAAGCGCGATTTTTTATGGGGTTCAATATTACACCATATTACACCATATCACAGACACTGATGACACGTAGGGCCATGCATCTCAGATTTAACATTGTTAAAACATGCCTTTGAGTTAAAAACCGATAGTGTATGAAACTAACCATGGAGCAATCATCGCCATTTTGTCATTGAACCTGTTCTTGATATATTGTACTCTGGGGGGCGTTTCACAAAACTTGTCATCAGTTACAAATGACAGTTTTTGTTATAAGCTACTGAAATCATTGCTTCTGATTGGTTATCAGCAGATTTGTCACAGATTTTTGTCATTTGTCATTGAAAAAGGGCTTTGTGAAACTAGCCCCTGATCGTTTGTTTGCATTGTCTGGCTACAGGAGGTTCTTGAGATGAAAGGAAGGAGTGGAGACGTATCTTACATGGAGGATATGCAGAAGGAGAGAGCCGACCTGGTTGCAGCTATCAAGAAGGAGAGAAGGATGCTACAAGAACTGGAGATGGAGAAGAAAGAGACGGAGGGAAAAGTGAAAAGTCTGCATGCGCAGTCCAGGTTGGTATCAACCAACATATTTAAGAGAGAGAGAGAGAGTGAGAGGGAAGGAGAGAGAGAGAGAGAGAGAGAGAGAAAGATAGAGAAAGGGAGTGAGAGAGAAAAAGAAAAGGATTTTACAAGAACTGGAGAAGTAGAAGAAACAGACGGAGGGAAAAGTGGAAAGTCTGCATGCGGAGTCTAGGTTGAGAATCTTATATTTTTGTATTGCCTGTGATGTTGGGAAATCTTCCATATTGTTAACCTTTTATGCTCTTCTATGTATTTCTAACTAAACTGAAATCCAATTCATTTTGTATGATTGCAATGAATCACCAAGTATAGTGCATGTATCTTAATGACTTCTTACTCGACAGACATTTGAATTCAGGACTTGACCGAGAGATGACCAACGGTTACCATGACAACCCCTCCACACCGCACCATGCCCGCTCCAGGAGGAAGGTAGACGTTCCTGACACACCCGATGTGGATGTATTAGACCTCAATGAGCTTGACCCTCTCACGCCTTCTCCTACCAAACATGTTCGTCAGATGGTACATCCCAGAGACCTGCCAAAGTCACCCGCCGCAGAACGCGATGCTCCATTCTCAAGAGGTCAACATTTATTCTTCTTCTTTTGTATATTATGTTTTGGGGTTGTCCGTCCCTCCGTACGTGCGTCTGTATGCCATACTTGGGTCATGTATGTATCTTGCAGAGCCAAGTAACTCTTTCTCCCTTCCTCTCTCCCTCTATCATGCTTATCTCTCTCTCTATCACCCTTGCGAGGTCTCGGCAGGGTAAATTAGATTGCATAGTGTTAGGGTTTACTTCAGGCTTACTGCAATCTCAGCTCTAGAAGTGGTGAAAGTAAAATGGGGGATTTCAATTTTAAACGACAAGTTTTTGTCATGGATTCCTTTAATTTTCATTGAAAACAGACATCAAGTTTTTCCTATTGCTAAAATTTGTTGAGGATGTTTGTTTAAGAATTGCTTTACTCGACTGCTAAGAAAGCATGGATATGCTTGTAAGTAAACAACCAGGGAACCGACAGCTTTAAGTCCTCTCTGAGGGACTTCGTAATATACCTTGAATATATACCTTGAAGTCCACACCTCGCCATCGTGGTGATGAAGATCCCGTAGATAGTGTGGTGTGGCAGGGTTAAGGGGGTCCCATGGGACCCATTTAAAAACCCAGGCAGATTAACCCTTACTGTACTGGGGGGGGGGGGCCTGGGAGGCCCCCCCCCCCTTGACATTGTCGGTTCATGACTTTTTTCCCTCAGGTCTTACGCACATTTTGATACCATTTTCGTCGAAATCGGATATACCTGTAAGGTGTTACATAACAATTAGTATGCGCATGTCATCAAAAATATGCTATAATGCTTATGCAAATTTATGCAAATTAACCTATGCATTTTCAAATATCATAAAAATAATGTAACCTCATGAATTTGAGATGAAGGAAATATTTATTCAATACATTTTCAACATTCTTCACAAGTCTACAGACAAATTTGTAGAGTTTTCTGTAAAATGCATAAAATTAGCATTTTGCATAATTAATTAGGCTATAACGACAAAAATTTGCATATTAGGAAAAAAACTAATTATACCATCTTGTCCCTTATGTAAATATCTACAAACATGCAAATTTTCGCGTTCGTCGGACATTCGACGGCCGAGATCATGGGGGGGGGGGGGGGCCTCCCAGGCCCCCCCCCCCCCCCCCCCCAGTCAGAGAGTGCTCGAAATAGCCCAGTACAGTAAGGGTTAATGCCTTACCAAAAGGCACAAGCGCATCGACTTGATTTCAAACTCGGGGCTTCCCGATTATGAGACCACTGTTTTACCACTGAGCGCCTCCTCTTTAATCATTTTCTCAAGAGTTTCAGGGTTATATTTTTCTTGCTTTCTAAGACAAATCAATTAACAGTTGAAATATTTTTAATTGTGTCTAGATGTTAAATAGTACAAAGAAAATGATCACCATAATGTAGAAGGTGAATAAAAAAACACAAGCCTGGAATCATCTTGTTTTATATGAAAATAGCTTAAAGCCCCTCTAAAGGGTTGGGAGCCCAAAAATTTGATAGAAAATTTACTAAAATTATATCTTTATTCTACATATATTCTTTTGTCATGTGTAAATTTGCAATATTTGTTTGTTATATATTTGTAAAAATGCAAAATAAAAAGAAAATCAAACAGAAATAAATAAATCAAATCAAATCAAATCAAATCAAATCAAATCAAATCAAATCAAATCGAAGAGGATGTAGAATTAAGACACATTTCTGCAAGGATGAATGAATACAAAATTCAAAATGACATCCTCTTTCACATTATGATACAATTTAAGTGAAATTTGCCATCAAATTGTTGGCGAATTTGGGGCTTCCAACACTTTAGAGGGGCTTTACTGGTGATGTTATTAATATGTTCCATTATTATGTTCAGAGATCAGATGCCAGTCTTCAGGCTTTTGCCTGATTTCAGGCCCTGACAACTTCCCATTTCAGGCTTTTTCAGGCTTTATATTGTACAGCACATATGGGGCCTTAACGTGTTCTGGCTTCTTTTCAGGTCCAGTGAGTAAAACTGACTGGCATCCCGTATGTTATTGAAGACTACAATTTTCTTAATGTCATGCTTTCTTTACAGAGCTTGATGATGAGGATGACTATGATAAGGTGCTTGGAGGGAGGAGACATACTACTCACAGGTCAAGAGGAAAGAGAGCTACCTATGATGATGAGGATGATCAGAAGTATAATCCCCCGCTCCCATCCAGACATAGAGGGCGCCAGGCATGGCAGTATCTGGACTCTGACGCATCCGAGGAGTTTGATGAAACAACAGCCAGGCATCAGATGGTCCAAAGGTTAGTACATGTATCATTCCATTCTAGTATAACCAACTTGATATAAACACACAAAAGGCATGATATTTGTTAATTAAAGGCGCACAATCCCGCTAGTGTAGTTATCGGTGCTCTAGTCATCGCCATCTTGGTTCCGAAGATCATCTTCTAATTTGCATACAGCTGTCAATCAAGCCAGCTGATCGCTCCCGATCATCGCTTCCGCACTGGCCAGATGGAGATGGAGCTATCAGACGTGCCAACCAGTACGATTTAGTCGGATTTCGTACGATTTTTAGAAGCAAATACGACAGTACGATTTTCTTCAATAAAATACGATTTTCATTTTTCATTTTTTTTTTTTTTTTTTTTTTTAAATATATATTTGTTTAAATATATTTTTAAATAATCTAAATTTGTTCATTAGTTCATTAATTTTTAATGGAAAAATGCCCATTCTGTCCTGTAAAGTATCCTTCAAGCATCTCACATAGGCAATTTGGGGATGTTTATTGGTTCATCGAAGACACCAGTCGCGACGAAATCATGCATATTCAACCAATAATCCATACAAAAAAATCGTCCTGTATGTAGGAACTGCAAGAGGCTTTGATCCGCGTAACAGTCCGTGTTTATTTTTTAAGAATACAACTTTTGTCAGTAAAATACAACTTTGGGGATTAAAGAATACAGTTTTTTAACTCCAGAGGTTGGCAGGTCTGAGCTATACGACGTCACGAAAGTGGGTGGAAAATAAATTCGAACAACAGCCGAATCTTGGAGCCGAACTGCGATTGGTATTACTTCGGCACATGTTCCGGCATTGTTCCGGCATTCGGAACATGCCATCTGCGTAAGAGCCGTATTCTGTTGGTGTCAATAGGCAGCTAGCACTGTCCGCCAGCGCGTACATATTTTGATCGCCCTCTGGAATACAGGGATTGTGCGTCTTTAAGGGTTCTTTTTTCATTGGCCCGAATTTACAAAGAAGGTTTAAATTTAACCCATGGTTTAAACCCTCATTTACATAACCCATGGTCTAAAATTAGCGCAAAATAAAAATACCTTACCTTGCGTGGGTCTATTATTGGACATCTGACGGTTTCACGCTTATTTTGCGCTAATTTTAGACCATGGGTTATGTAAATGTAACTCAATAGAAACCTGAGGTTTAAACATACTTGAAGCAAAAAATATTCTCAAAAAAAATGAAATGCCGATAATACCATAATAACAACAACAAAATACCTACTTGTAAATAAACTATAGGTCCTAATATGAAAAAGCAGCATGAGGGATGGACATTTCTGCATTGGAAGTGTGTCCCGCGTTGTCGTAAGTTTCGTTTTAATGAATTCCTTTTTTGGCCATCATGGTTCCTTTTTCTGGTCGCACAAGGTTGGCACCTCTGTGTATGTAAAAATAGCTGTGATCGTGTTATCTCAACCGATTGATGGATTACCGCCAAACCTGGGTCATGTATGTAACTTGCAGAGCCAATGAATTGATTAGATTTTGGGGTCACAAGGTCAAATGTCACAGGACTCATTACGTATGCAAAAATAGCTCGTGATCGTGTTATCTCAAGAACCGATCCATGGATTAGCGCCAAACTTGGGTCATGTATGTATTTTGCAGAGCCAATGAATTGATTAGATTTTGGGGTCACAAGGTCAAATTCACAGGACTCATTACGTATGCAAAAATAGCTTGTGATCGCGTTATCTCAAGAACCGATCGATGGATTAGCGCCAAACTTGGGTCATGTATGTATTTTGCAGAGCCAATGAACCGATTTAGATTTTAGGGTCATAAGGTCAAAGGTCACATGGCTCATTAAGGTATGCAAAAATAGCTTGTGACCGCGTTATCTCAAGAACCAATTGATGGATTACCGCTAAATTTGGGTCATATATGTACCTTGCAGAGGCAATGAACTGATTAGATTTTGGGGTTACGATGTCAAAGGTCATGGGCTCATTATGTATGCAAAAAATAGCTTATGAACGCATTGTCAATACTGACGGATGGATTACTATCAAACTCGTGACATGTATGTATCTTGCAGAGCCAATGAACTGATTAGATTTTAGGGTCATGAGGTCAAAGTTCAAAGGGTCATACATGTATATGAAAAATAGCTCGTAATCACAATATTCTGAGAACCTAATGGATGCGATCAAACTTGAATTTTTAAGATTGCTTCTGTTTTGGTTTGTAAAATCACTCTTATGGTGGAGGCATCATTTTTGACTGTGTGCAGTCGAACATCCATCTAGTTTATCTCAATGAAAATTCAGCTTACATAAAGCCTAATGTAGATGGTACATGTTTCTAACAGCTCTATATCCTAACAGTGTCGTCTTATTTCTATTTGATAAAATTGTGATTTACAAAAATGTTGCATTTTGCTCACCGGACTTGTCATTTTGTGCCACTTCATTTCACCTAAAATACTACATTGTTATAAGTTAGAGGGCAAGTCCACTCCAAAAATAATATAGAAGCAGAAAAATCAAACAAACCGATCAAAAAAAGTTTGAGCAACATCGGATAACTAATAAGATAGTTATGAATTTTTAATGACATGAAAAACTTTGAAAATCACAAGACAAATTGGCAACTCAATAAAGAGTCTGTGACGCATTGCCTCACTTCTCTATCCAGTAATTGTTTTCTTTATATTGTTTTATAAATTTCCAATTTTCCCCCCTAAAAATCTTATTTCCCCTCACACCAGCATCCAAGTTATATTGATAGTAATATGTTTTTGTGTGGATGCACTAATATAGAGTAAACATTTTTGCAATATTTAGTGATGATACATGTAGTTATTCAATATTTTAACTTATGAAACTTATTTATGTAATAGTTACTGCTATTTTATTATGTATACTTGATTTAATTTTTATATTGTACCCAAGACAGGTGTCAGTCTTCGGACTGTTTGTTCTTGGTTTTTGATTTAATTTGATTTCAATAAATCCTAAATATATAGTCCTTGTGAGACAATCATTATGTAGACTTGAATCAACCTCAGAAATATCATGCTCATGAATGCAGTGAGCATGATGAGGACTTTGCCATTCTTTGTGTATACCCTTATAGTTTCAAGTTGATGTTCATTTAATTTGTTTCAAATTTGTTAAAAAATTACTAGTGGTTTTTATATTTTAATGAAAATATTTGATCTGCTTCAGTGATCTTCGTCTACGCCTAACGGAAGAGAATGGTGCCATTCGACGGGCGAAAGATTTCTTGAAGCGTCAGAAGAGACAACTTAACCAGCAGAAGTCTGCTTTGGAGGATGCTAAAACAGAATGGAGGAGGGACCTGAGACATGGATACGAGGAGAATGGAGATCCTGGAAAGGGATCAACAATGATCTATGAGGATGTGAGGCTTGGATTAGAGAGGGTAAGAATGAAGGAAGGAATGGATGGAGGGATGGATAGAAGAGAGGATGGAGGAGGGATCTGAGACATGGATACGAAGAGAATGGAGATCCTGGGAAGGGATCAACAATGATCTATGAGGATGTGAGGCTTGGATTAGAGAGGGTAAGAATGAAGGAAGGAATGGATGGAGAGATGGATAGAAGAGAGGATGGAGGAGGGATCTGAGGCTTAGATATGAAGAGAATGGAGATCCTGGGAAGGGATCAACACTGATCTATGAGGATGTGAGGCTTGGATTAGAGAGGGTAAGAATGAAGGAAGGAATGGGTGGAGGGATGGATAGAAGAGAGGATGGAGGAGGGATCTGAGGCTTAGATACAAAGATAATGGAGATCCTGGGAAGGGATCAACAATGATCTATGAGGATGTGAGGCTTGGATTGGAGAGGGTAAGAATGAAGGAAGGAATGGATGGAGAGATGGATAGAAGAGAGGATGGAGGAGGGATCTGAGGCTTAGATATGAAGAGAATGGTGATCCTGGGAAGGGATCAACACTGATCTATGAGGATGTGAGGCTTGGATTAGAGAGGGTAAGAATGAAGGAAGGAATGGATAGAAGAGAGGATGGAGGAGGGATCTGAGGCTTAGATATGAAGAGAATGGAGATCCTGGAAATGGATCAACACTGATTTATGAGGATGTGAGGCTTGGATTAGAGAGGGTAAGAATGAAGGAATGAATGGATGTAGGGATGGATAGAAGAGAGGATGGAGGAGGGATATGAAGAGAATGGAGATCCTGGGAAGGGATCAACAATGATCTATGAGGATGTGAGGCTTGGATTAGAGAGGGTAAGAATGAAGGAAGGAATGGATGGAGGAAGCAATGGAGGGATGGATAGAAAGAAGAAAGAAAAGAAAATGGAGGAGGGATCCGAGTAAGGAAACGATGCCTGGTTATTTAGTTTTGGCTATTTTACCTGACTGCTAGGTAAGCATAAATGCATGTAAGTAAGCAACCAGGGGACCGACGGCTTTAAGTCCACTCTGAGAGACCTGGTAATGAGGATTAATGCCTTACTAAAGGGCACTAGCACATCGACTTGGTTTCGAACCGGCTCTACCAACTAAGCTACCGTGCCTCCATTCAATATACAATTTATCAGCACTTGAGTGGAGGCTGTTTGCATCTATCGTCCACAGCCAAATACCCATGACACTGGAAGATGTTATTAGTCAAATTTATGATTCTTACTATTAAGCCAAAAAGAAAATCTGATAATAATTTTGATTAATCGTCTTTTCCTCATTTTTCCCTGAACAGGAAGCACTGGAGATTGACAAAGCCCTGGTGAATCATACAACAGGAAGTCGTCTTGTGAGAGAGAAGGAACATAAGCTGAAGAAGCTAGAAGAGTCTCTGAATGATAAGGTAGGTCCTTCCTATACATCATACTTTCCTATGTCTGCATGTAAATCCATACCTTTCAATGTTCATGATGAAAATAAGCTGTGTATGATTGTCACATTATGATATCACACATCTAGCTTCAAGTTTCCTAGTGAGGTAATTCATACGAGGTACACACATAGTAGACCTGGGTTGAGTGTGGCAAATGTAGATAAATGTCTTGCCAAAGCTTATGTAAGCCATTTCCAGTGCAAGATTAATCCTTCTACCGATTAGTACCTATTGTTTTGTGCAAAACTTTACGTGTGGTAAACAAGCGACCTTGCAGAGAGGCAAAGAAGACAACTGAAGTGTTAAAAAGTGTGATTTTGATTCAAAGGTCATTGTGTTTAAAATTATTATTCTCAGGATATGTACCGGGGTAGAGACCTAGGCCAGCATTCGGAGGCAAACCAAGACACCATGTTTCTTCTGAGTGATTCCTCAGGGAGCAGTGCTAGGACCAATACTAGCATCAGTGGTGATGAGTCTTATAAACCAGGTAGATTTTCCATTCTTCCATTGACACACATTATGGTAACCAATTTTGTTTGGGATGTTACAATATCTCACTTAGCTGTTTGAATATGTACATATTGTGCATTAATTGTAAACTGATTTGTGTCGATGAGACAAAATAAACATGTATAAAATTGTACAGTAGGGGGAACGCGCTGTTTTCATAGAAACACCAGTCAGTCTGGTTTGATTCGGATGGTGGATAATAACGCTCATACTGACCATAGCAGTTGCTAAGTGCACCCAATATTAGCCCAACTCTAGCTTACTGCATTCAAGGAATTCATTCCTACCAATACCAATGCAACACCTGGGTTAAGAGTGGCAAATTTAAATTAATGTCTCGTGAATAGGCATTTTCATTCGTGCTGCATTGGGGCTTGAACCTAGGACCTGCATATATACATATTTCATTTCATTAATTAATTTCCACATTCAAAGATAACGACATGTAAATGCAATATAACTCATAAAAATACATGATATACAAATTACAGAAAAACAAATATGTATTTTAAAAAATTAAAAAATTAAACAATAAAAGAATATACGAACAGGAGAAGGTAAGAAATACCTGTACACTTGGATATTTGCATGTGGGGGATCACCAAAAGCCAAATAAAGGCTGATCTTGGGCAATCCCAGTGTCAAATGATATTAGGTAAATCATGGAGGAGAGAGAGAGATAGATACATAACAATAGAAAGAAAGTTTACATGCATGACCTGGGTTTTTAAGTGCCATTGCACAGCAGATAAGATTTCTATTTCTATTTCGAATTTAAATTGACACAACTTCAAGTCATTTGGGACAGTATTCCAGCATGTTGTTCCAATGGATGTTATAGTGCTTCTTGAAAAAAAACTGTTAATTGTGTATAAATCTTTGTCAATCAGATACCGGAGGTCACAAGTCTAAGAAGAAAGTGAAAGGGATGAAGCAAGATGAATCATCTAAAATCTTCTTATCTCTCAACAATCTCAACACTCAGTTACAGAATGTTATGACTGTGCTCAATCAGCGTGAGCAACTCTCTGATGCACCAGGTAACTACTCTTTAAATTTCTTTTTAAACATTAATTTATTTATTTTTTCATTGGGTGTATGAATTATTTGCAATTTTTTTGAGGGACCATGTCTTATAAAAACTTGTTATCAATAACAAATGCACAATTTCTATGATAATTTATGAAACAGAGCCCAGATTTGCGGATGTTAAAATGCCTTGAAATGTTACGGATATATACGATGCGTTGGATGTCAGTTCAATATTTTAAACTGTCAAGTAAATTTCCTTGCACCGGTACATGTACGTATGCATAGATCTAGCGCACGATCACTGATAACCGCAAATGCACGTCCAAATTTAATGAAGCCTGTTTGATTTTGTAAAACTCCCCAAAATGTTGATATTCGAGTACCTTTCAAGAGCTGCTTATCGAGGACCTAATCGCTTTAATTGATATCGCAGTCATTACTTGTACAGAGGAGCGAGTATTGGCCATGAGTATTAATGCACGTTGGGAAAGTTTTAATTTAACAGTAATACATCAGTGAGTAAAGCTTTAGGCTTGGTGGGGAAAAGGAATGTTTTACAGGGATTGCTTGGAAATTTGAAAAGAAAAAAAAGTTTATTTGTTGTTGCTTTGTATCATTTATTGAATAGAAGTGATATACGAAAGGAGACAAATTGCAAAGAGAAAGATAGATACTGGACAACCTGCAAATCACAAAAAGAGCAAGGTTAACGATCTTCATGAATAATGTGATTTAGATAGTCTATAGTCTGAGTTGTGATACATTTGTGTGAACTTACTGGCATGGTAAGGTTAAGATATGATGTAACCCGTTATATATTTTTTTCTTCAATACAGCTGGTCCCACACAAAGTTCTTACCCACACTCCCCTCCTCGGGGAATCCCCCTTCAGAACGGTACCCATGTACCCTACTCACACCCTCCTCATGAATATGCAAACCCTCATACATATGCACCAGCCCCACAGCCAGCATTACCTCGTACCTCATATTCAGTGCCTTCCACTGGCTCTAGACCCGCCCACTATGGCCAGCCAAGCCCTTACCATGGCCCTACACAGGGCTATGAATATTCATCAGCTGGTAGGCGTGACCTTGGAGGGGGTGGTGCCGAGAGGCCGTATACAGTAGGAGGGGGCGTGTTTGATCCGGTCAATCCCCGATATGGGGCGGAGTCTGCCGAACAAGCCATGGGCAGAAAGTGGAGGAACTATTTTGGAGGTAAGACACAGATAAATAGATAATAATAATGATAAGAATTATAATAACAACAACAACAACAATAATATGTCTTTTTTAGCCAGGGTAGCCTGATCAGTATTACGAGGGCTGAGGGCGTGCAATCATATTATTATACCAGCTTTAGCCGAGCTACCACGATAAGGCGCTCAATTGAATTCATGTTTTGTCAATGCTAGCCTGATATACCTTTGATTGACTGCATTATATTGAGAAATGTGAGATACATTCCTTTTGAATTTACCCCATGCAGTTGCACATATATACCATATAGCCTCCAATCATTTGATTACACGTTTTTGAATGGTCTTTTGATGTCTTAACCCTTACTGTACTGGGCTATTTTGAGCACCCCCTGACTGGGGGGGGGGGGGGGGGGCCTGGGAGGCCCCCTTCCCTATGATCTCGGCCGTCGTTTGTCCGATGAACACAAAAATTTGCATGTTTGTAGATATTTACGTAAGGAACAAGATAGTATAATTAGTTTTTTCCGAATATGCAAAAAAAAATTTGTTAGCCTAATTAATTATGCAAATGCTAATTTTATGCATTTTACAGAAAACGTGTCAAACTCCACTTTTTTAATGTTGAAACTCAATATTCATATGAAACTTCTTTTCTAACACAAAAAAGTTATTTTAATGTAATTAATAATGATAATTTATGCAAATTTTGATGCGATTTTTTTTTTTTTTTTTTTTTTTTTTTTTGGATGACATGTGCATACTAATTGTTATGTAACGCCTTACAGGTATATCCGATTTCGACGAAAATGGTTTCAAAATGTGCGTAAGACTTGAGGGAAAAAAGTCATGAAATGACAATTCAATTCAATTCAAAATTCCAAGCGGTTGCGGCGCAATCTCCGAAAATGTCGAGGGGGGGCCTCCCAGGCCCCCCCCCCCCCCCCCCCCAGTACAGTAAGGGTTAAAAGTTTGTAAACTGTTTTCTTCTACTTCATTATGAGACACTGTGTGTTCCCCAGGTGTTCCCAGTATGCCTTTAAATGTAATATGTTGAGGTGTCGTGGCCGCGAGTGGTTGTGGGTTGTGGGTTCAATCCCTGATATGGCACTAGTGTCTTTTGGCAAGGCATTAATCTACATTTGCCACTCCATACCCAGGAGAAAAATGGGGACCTGGTAGGATGACAAAAGCATTTGTGTTAGTAATTGCCGTATACCCTCATGGTGACCATATGGTAGGAATACTCCCCAGGGAATGGAGAGCACATTGTAGGTGAATGAAACCGATTACCGAGGTAATGATGTATATTATTGCGTTTAGAGAAGTTATTTCATATTAAGCGTCATATAAATCCAGATTATTATTACTATTATTATTTCATATTCATTAGATGAGAGAAGAACAGGTGCTCCCGGATTTCCTGTGACAGGCAATGAAAAACCAAGCTTTGGAGGCTACGTCCCAGCTAGGTATTTTAATCTATTTATTCTTTGTGTACTGAAAACCACAGACACCAGGAGGGTGTTTCACAAAACTTGTCATCAGTGACAAATGACAGTTTTTGTTATAAGCTACTGAAATCTTTGCTTCTGATTGGTTTTCAGCAAATTTGTCACTGATTTTAGTAATTTGTCATTGGAAAAGGGCTTTGTGAAAGGGGTCCCTGAAGTACATTTCATTTTTTTTAGATTTTTTTTTTTACAGCTTTTTTAAAACTCACTTAATTGTTAAAGGATTTTATCTTCTGTATATTATTTATCTAGCATTTGATTACATACAATCAAAATAAAAAAGTTGGCCAAATGTTTTGTACATGTAAGGACCCATCTGCCAGGCTCCTAAAAGAGTATACCTTTTTAATAAAGGACATTGCAGGGATTTGCATGGTGAAAATTTCCAAAACTTGTTAAAGTGCAAAAATTTTGTAAAACATCATCATTGAAAACTTTCCTAAAAGAATGGTGGCAAAAAAATTATTATTAGAAAAATTAAAGTCATTTTTCTTTTTCAAATTTGAATTTTGCAACTGGCAAGGTTTTATTTACCACATTTGTTGTGTACAAAATGAAAAATTATCCCAGTTACCCTCAGGCAACTGCCTGTACCTAAGGGGTACTTAAACTCTGCTGGCGATTTTCCTATTGGGATCGCTTTAGGGGTAGTTTCCTAGAATCAATCTGAACAGCTCTTCAACATTTCATGACCTTGAAAGTTTCGTGCTTGACAGTAATGAGTACCCTATGTTTATTATTCAGGGACCAACTAAAAAGTTTCAGGATGCAAGGACCAATCACCTCCAGACCAGTTCCCACATCGACAAACCAAAGTTCAGAAACTCACAACAGAATGGTAGAACTCAACGAATGGTTGAAAAAACATCGGATGAGTGGGGCATTGAACCTAGCTGACCTAGACCCTACCTTGTATCCTTTTGTAATCAAATTAATTTCATAGCCATGGTTTTTAATGGAAGTCCAACATTGGAGGTGTCGTGGTCTGGTAGATACCTCATCAGACTGTGGATCACATGGTTCGAGTCCTGTCACGTCACTAATGTTCTTTAGCAAGACATTAATCTACGTTTGCAATACTCCATATTTTTTTTTGGTAAGCAAATAACTACCGTTGGTGAAGGTGATGGGACAAACTATCACTTCCGAGGCGATCTGGATGTAGCGTATACATTCAGATCGCCGAGGAAGTGATAGTTTGCCCTCGCCTGAATCCAAAAGGTGATTATTTACTTTATATTCCACATCGGAAACATTTTACTTCTTCCGTCATTTTACAGCAACAAGTCATCAATTAACAGCTAGCAAACGGTGTACGATACGTACAGTGCATGCAATATGGCGGTGTGACCATATAGTTCGCGCGTGACCAAAGTTTGCGTACTAACACTCAAAGCGCTTATAGAGGAGAGCAATACGCAGTGTATACAATTAAAGTGCGTTGCACTGTGTAGATAGGACTTCTATCTTCAGTGAAAGTGCGTTGCACTGTGTAGATAGTAGCCTATCTACACAGTGTAACAAATTTTTTGCTTCTCCCAGCAATGATGAGCGAACTATCTTTCCTCACATGATTTACTTTTGACCAATTGTAGAGCAAGATTCTTAGTATGTGGAATATAATGCTCACTATCACCCTTGGTATGCAAAACTAGCTTGTGATCACATTATCATTAGAACCGATGGACAGATGACTATCAAACTCAGGAAATGTACCGTATGTATCTTGCAGAGCCAAATGAACTGATTAGATTTTAGGGTCATGTGGTCAAAGATCAAAGGGTCATTCATGAATATGAAAAATAGCTTGTACTGACGATATTCTGAAAACCTGTCAAACTTGAATTTTTATAAAATTGCTTCTGTTTTGTAAAATCGCTCTATGGCGGAGGCATCATTTTCGTATCATTTAGTAATCAATCCATAATGTATTTTTCATACAACCCTAAATGAAAAGGTATTCAAAAGAGACCCAAAAGAGGAATTACTCTTGTTTTTGTATACAACAAACGGATCCTTCATATTTGTTCATGAACAAATCTCCACCTTCTGTATTGTGTTGAGAAGATAGATCACTCTGATAAATCGTGCTGCAGTATTTATCATTTGTTTTCCTTAATACTGGCAATGTTTAGATCAGGGGGCGAGAGTCGGCGGTCAGCAAACCATACCAACACAGGGACCAGCACCTTGCCCGGTCAGAAACCAGCTGCACAGACAAGGCTAGAGCTGGACTCTAATAACCAGATCAGAGTCAGAGAGATCAGGTGATTCATATGCCACCTGATATTTCATCTTGTGATGGATCATGTGACCACGCCATGCCAGGTCAGAGGCTAGATCACACCAGACTAGATTTCAGCATTCAAATGAGAGTCAGAGAGGTCAGGTGGTTCATAACCCACCTGATATTCCATCTTGTGATGGATCATGTGACCACGCCATGCCAGGTCAGAGACTAGATCACACCAGACTAGATTTTAGCATTCACATGAGAGTCAGAGAGGTCAGGTGATTCATAACCCACCTGATATTCCATCTTGTGATGGATCATGTGACCACGCCATGCCAGGTCAGAGACTAGATCACACCAGACTAGATTTCAGCATTCACATGAGAGTCAGAGAGGTCAGGTGATTCATATGCCACCTGATGTCCAAGTCATGTGATAGATCACATGATCAAGCCAACCATTCCTGTGATTTCAGTGCCATTCTCTAATATAGACCAGCCTTCAAATGAAACCAAATTGTTCGAGCTACATGTACATGTGCATGTGCATGTTTGTATGCTGTTTGTTATCCAATGTTGCTAATGGTTTACAGATTTATTCATATATACATACAGACATACTTCACATGAATCATCAATTACATTAAAATTACACATGAATGGATTGTTGTAAGCTTGATGGAGATGCCAACAACAACTAAAGAAAGTTATACATTGACAGTATATGAAATCAGAGGAACTCCACTATCATATTGGTCAATGTATTGTATTGTAAAATTATTAAAATCGTCTGTTTTAGATGGGTCAGCCGTTAGAAAGTATGTTGCTCATGCACAATTTATAAGGGGAAAATTCTTCATGACAAAATTAATATAACTAATGATGAAAAGGTGATCCCTTTGGCAAAGGAAATTAGCATTGTACACGCGGCATGATGGTATTCATGATGAAAATCATTCTCATGGAGTTATATACTGTGAAATCTGTATATAAACACCACTCAAGGGAAACATGAAAAGTGGTATTTATGTACAGTTTCCTTGAGTTCAGGTTTCAATGAGAAACCGTATTCAAGGGAAACAAGAAATGTAGTCTTTCTAAACAGGTGGTCGCTTTAATACGCAGGTTTGACTGTAGAATTACAATTTTTGAAGGACCTGTGGTAGTCATTTGAGCAGTGCATTGATTTCTTGTTTACATCCTTTAACCCTATATAGCCTGGGGGGAGGCTTTAGAATCCTGACGCAATAATACATGCGCTTCTGAAACTATTGATGACGCAATGCTAACTTTAAAATTAAAATGGGGGCCTTAACCATGAATACTTTAGGTGCATGCATTTTTTTTTCATAGGTTCCTGTGTGATGTGTAAATATGGCTTTCAATGAAATTCTATGAAAGTGAACCTAAATGAATATGATTGGTTGAGAGTTATTATGCATTTCATCTTTCAAGTTGACTTCCCCGGCCAACAGTTTTTACCCTAAGATTTCCAAGAAGTGTGGTGCGTTGTCAAATTTGCATTGTTTCTGAGATATGCAGATATATATGCGGCCATATTTTTGTCTTGCAATGCAGTGATCATTTGTTAGGTTTTATCTTTGGAGTACTAAATATCGGAAACAGGAAAGCGTTTTTGTATTCAGTAAATATTGACAGTATTACAGTGCTATTTTTCATTAAGATCTTGCTACAGGTTTGTATATATTTCATTTTCGGATTTACAGTGTCTTGCCATTTTCTATGTATTCAGTACATTTGTTTATTTAATTTAGTCAAAATGTATATTATGTCTGCATCTATGGTGTTGTCAATAATTCTTCGTCAAATGAATATAACTTTCTGACTACATGCACTTCAATTTAATTGATGAGAATATACTTGTAAATGCAGGATTAAATTTGTTAAGTTGCTTTGTTTTTTTTTTACATAAATACCAATCGACAAGTCCTCTGAAATATAAATTAATTTACTACAACATATAATAGTTCCTAGTAAACTAGAGTTTGGCAATAATAAGAGAGTCCATGAAGTGAAGTTATTACAAAGCGATGATTGTTATGGAGCATAATCATTGCCAAAAGGATTGAGTGCGGGTATATTTTTGTTAGGGCACATGTTATCTTATTTTTTGAACATCCATCCAAGTTGCGCATTCCATGATTTGTTTGCATCAAAACATTCATCATTCCATTCATGTCAGTGTCGAGGTTCTCATAGTCTATGTTGTTTTAGACTTTACCAAGTATGAAAATACTACCGCATGCATGAAGTTGATCTCCAGCGACACGGTATGATAGGTTTCATGCTTTATTGAGTAGACCAGACTTTTCATAAAATGTTGCCTCGAGTAGAAGCAGAAAATTCAGTGAAGTGAGAACTTATAAAAAGAAAACCCAGATAATTAATGATCTAAATTTTTACAATTCTAAACCTTATTCTTTTTTTTTTCCTGAAATTGTTATTAATGTATTTTTCTGCTTCTCCTTTGCTAACTTATAATGAAAGGTTAATTCAATTTTAATTATGTGATTCATATAAATTATTTCATTCAAGTATTTGTATTTAAGTATGATTATATAAACTTTCGCAAAGAATTCGTTTAAAAGTGAATTTTGTATATCTCAAGACTATGGTTTGTAAGTGAGAAATTACTAGTGAACTAGTTAAATATGCAAGAGTACTGGTAAATGACAAGGGGTTTATAAAAACAAATGTGATGTGTCAAAGTTAGATTAGACTCTTAAAGACCATCAATACTACTGGGCCAGAAGGGATTAGACCACACAGCGAGGTCACTGACAGGTGGCTATCACATTAACTCAGCTCTCAACTGACATAAGAAATAGAGGATCATAACTCCTAAAGTTAGTGACAAGAGAAACAGAATAATTCATGATTGGTATGTGATAGAAGCAGAAATATGTTACAAAAAAAGTTCATCATTATACATTTGTTTTCTGTATGGTGTATTAGAAGTGTGGCCCAAAACACTTTGATACTTGTTATGTATCCCCTGAATTGCATAGAAATGTCATTGAAATTGGCATGCATATTATCCATGTTGGATATTGACGTTAAAGATAAAGACCAGTTCTGGTCATGCGATTGCATTGTGAAAGAAACGTTGTGGAATCGATCAGAAAAGGTTGATCATCTATTGGTGTGTACTGCAAGGTTCTGGAATCATCAAAATGATAAGAAATTTGGCCCAGTCTTGGTAAAGTTACAAGCACTGTACACAGAAAGATGTAAATGGGACTACGCACACGTGCGTTATATCTATCAGGTCCAAATAGATATAATAATTTACCAAATATATCAATTAGTAGGCGGTTTCTCTGCAAAATTTGTATGGTCACGTATTAGTCAAAACATATTCTTTCACATGATTGGTAATAAGAGCTTCCATTTCTTTTTTTGAGAGGGGGCGTTTCCAAAACTGGTCTTTACCTTAAATCTGTGTATTACACAAGACTGGTAAGGAATAGTCATGCACAGTGTCTAGTTTACAAGCAAATGATTCAAACCCTTACCAAGTAATGATTAAAGTACAGTATGTGAAAGATTTATTTATACAGATTTATATTTCTTGAGAGTGACATATTAAAGGTAAAGACCAGTTATGGAAATGCCCCAATTTCAAAAAATGAAATGGAAGCTCTTTATTACCAATCATGTGAAAGAATATGTTTTGACTAATACATGATGATACAAAATTTGCCAGGAAACCGCCTACTAATTGATATATTTGGTAAATTAATTTATCTATTGGACTGTGAGAGATAAACGCACATGTACGTAGTCCCATATACATCTTTCTGTGTACAGTGCTTATAACTTTACGAAGACTGGGCCAAATTTCTTATCATTTTGATGATTCCAGAACCTTGCAGTACACACTAATACTTATATGCTAGATGATCAACCTTTTTTGATCAATTCCACAACGTTTCTTTCGCAATGCAATCGCATGACCATAACTGGTCTTTATCTTTAAAGCTTACATCCTTATTCAACAAAGGTCCTAATTCAACCGATCCTCATTTCATTTTTTATTTATTGAAGAAACATGAAATTTGCAAGGGTTATGAAGATTTTAGTTGTTAACTGTACATGTCCATACAAATTGACTCTGAACAGCACCCCACATTCTCTAGCTTGGCCCATGCAATGCTATGACTGTTTGTATCGTATGCTGAGGAGAACAACCCCTTCATGAATCTCTTCTCAGGCAGTCATCATCAGGGGGGCGTTTCACAAAACTTGTCATCAGTGACAAATGACATTGTTTGGTATAAGCTACTGAAATCCTTGCTTCTGATTGGTTATCAGCAGATTTTTCACTGCTTGTTGTCATTTGTCAGTGGAAAAGGCTTTGCCAGTGAAACATGTCCCTGGAGTTATTGCCATCCTGTCATAGGACTAAGGGGCTAGTCCAAGGTATTTGGTCATTTAGTCGTCCGTTCGTCACCAAGCCTTAAAAAGTTCTCCACCTACTACATTGACATAAAATGTATATTTTCACTTATTTGATGTAGAGTAGAGGTGTCGTGGATACCTCGCCGGACTGTGGATGACATGGTTCGAGGTTTGAAAATCTATTGTTGTTTATGTATGCACATGTTTGTAAGCAATGTATTGTATAATAATAGAAATGTTTACACTCTAATATATGTATCTATATGCATAGCTCTATGTTTTGATAGGAAAAAGGAGGTACTTGCATCGCTTTTTTTTTGCTGTATATTTTAGTGCTGTATTGTATATAAGTTTGCCACATCAAAAAGAAAAACAAATAAAAAGTTCACAAAATCGAGGTAATTCAACTTGTCAGTCTATTTTTATTGTCATGTAGCTCTTTTGATTAGATTTGTTACAAATTATACATTTACATTACAAGTCAGGGTATGTGAGGGGTTAAAGGTCATCCTGGTAGAGACATCAACTGAATATGTGAACTTCAGCAACATAACTATAGGTACTCATCATCAACATCATCACTGCCATTATCAGGTGTGTTTGGTTATTTTGTAGATATATCGCCTGCTATGAGAGGCTTTAGTTGACTATGTGAAAAATACTGTTGAAAATCATGCTCTTCAGGAAAATTCAAAAATAACTTCATCTTCCTTTGAAATAACTAAGTTTACACATAGGTCTATGAAACTTGGCAGACATGTGCATCGAACTTGACACCTGTCTGCCAGGTTTGGTAAAATATGGTAATGTCATCAAATGATGAATTTACTATGCATTCAATAACTATGCGTGTATGCTTGCACGTGTGCGGGGATAAGAATGACTTCAATGAAATGCTCTTTAGAATGATACCAAACATAATATTTGTTTACACAAACCAATTGAAAAAATGTCACAATACAGATTTCGCTTGACCTTTTGCCCAACACAAATTGGCTATGACGCCAATTTTCAAATCACTTTTCGCCAACGAAATTGCAACCATTGTATACATTGCAGAAAAGGGCTATTCGTATCTGTTCATTTTCTTGGGGACAAGCCCACACTGAAGATTTATTTGTTAAATGTTAATGTTCGTACTGCTTTTCAACTCAACTCTTACTACTGTGCAATATTAATTTTTAAACATAAGCAGAATATGTTCCATGAATCGGTATCATCAATGCTCACTTTGAATGCAGCTGTACATAATCATAATACAAGAAGCAGAAATAAATATCTTCAGGTGGGGGGGGGGGGGGGTGTAGAGGCCACCTTAGGGGCGGATCAAGCTGGCGGTGACGGAGGGGCCCAATTGGTGAGAAAATATTTAGCGGCGACTCCTCCGACCGGCCGAGGGGGGGGGGGGGGGGGGAGGGGGGAGACAGTATCTTCTTCTTTTTTGTTCGTAAGAAAAATATTTAGCGGCGACACAGCCAGCCAGCCGAATAAAAATGTAGGGGTGGGGAGGCGGTTTGGGTAGTGGACATTGGTGTCGATCCCGGGGGGGGGGGGGGGGGATATATCCCCCCAATATTTCAGGTGTGGGGGATGGCCTGTACAATCATCCCCCCCCCCCCAATAATTCACCATCACAAAAAAAAATGAAGAGAAAAATTAATGATGAGAGCCCGATGAGAGTAGTTAATGGTTATTACTCGCAAGATGACCATCAATATACACATTTTGCTATCTCATTTTCATAATACATACATATATAAATAGAAAACGAAGTAAATGAGACAACCGTATACGAGACAAAAATTAATTGAATTCTCGCTCATACGGTTTCATCAGGAGTTGATAGATTTATTCAATTCATTCAATCAACATCATCATAGAAATGCAGTGCGCCAGATGCAAAGGCATAGCGTTAAAAAGCAACGAGCTAAATGTTAAGCGCGAAGCGCAAATGTGCCAAAAAGAAGTAGAGAGTGGGAGAGAGAGAGATAATAAAAGACAGAGAGGATACAGGCGCGTAGCCAGGGGGCGGGGGGGGGGGGTGGATTAAGAGTCGAGAACGGTACAACGAATCGTCTTGTTTCTCTAATAATTTAATGAAACGTCAAAGCTACCGCGCTTCGCGCGGGAGGGGTAAAACTGAATTAAGACTTTGATAAAGAGTCGAGAACGGTATTATTCTTTAATAATTTAATGAAACGTCACAACTTCCGCGCTACGCGCGGAGGAGGGGAACTTGATTCAAACAAGGATTAGAGTCGGAATGGTACAACGAATCGTCTTCTTTCTTTAATAATTTAATGAAACGTCAAAGCTTCCGCGCTTCGCGCGGGAGGGAGGGGGAGAAAACTGAATTAAGACTTTGATTTAGAGTCGAGAATGGTACAACGAATCGTCTTCTTTCTTTAATAATTTAATGAAACGTCAAAGCTTTCGCGCTTCGCGCGGGAGGGATGGGGGAGAACTGAATTCAGACAGGGATTAAGAGTCGAGAATAGTACAACGAATCGTCTTCTTTCTTTTATAATTTAATGAAACGTCAGAGCTTCCGCGCTACGCGCGGAGTAAGGGGAACTTGATTCAAACAAGGATTAAGAGTCGAGAATGGTACAACGAATCGTCTTCTTTCTTTAATAATTTAATGAAACGTCAGCGCTCACTACCGCCCCGCCCCCCCCCCCCCTAAAATAAAATCCTGGTTACGCGCTTGAGAGGATAATAACCCGGGTAGCAAGCCTATGTGGGCCCCACATGGGTCCCATATTCTCTGAAATGTTATCTTTATTGAAGGTGACTTGAAAAAGTTAATATCCTGGAAGGGAGGGGTACAACCTGCCACACGCTTCTACCTCTTGGTTGCTTTGATCCATTGCCGAAAATATTTTGGCACCTATCATCCCCCTCCCCCCAACCACGGATACAAATCGACACCCCTGCTAGTGAAGCACTACATTTTTTTTTTACTGCGTCCAAGTCTCAAACAAATGCATGGGAGAAGTATGATTATACAGTGCGTCCCAGAATAATATTGATGCATGGCTTGTCGTCAACAAAACGGAGTTAAGTCTTTTGTCAACTCTGTTTGTTGCTACGACAGACAGCCAGTGAAAACGAATTCGTTAAATCAAATTATGGAAATGCAAGCATTTCTTTGATTACTCCTGGCTCATTTTTCCTGATTGAGGTGTCATATGAAAGGGTAGAAAATGAACTTTCTAGATATGTGATTTTCTCTTTGAAATTCAGATACCGCCCGCCAAATGACTTTTTGGTACCCTCTCTACAAATTGTTTTTAATCACTCGACATACGTGAAGTATGCATCATATGAGTTACATCAAATGAAAGAAGAGGATCTAAGCTTTACAAATGTGTGTCATTTATTAATTATAACTGTGATTAAGTTATGATAAAACATCGATAATTCTCGGTTTCGTTTTTGGGGGACGCACTGTATAATGATACAACAAAAGATCAATATATTTAATGGTGGACCTCTCCCCCATGCATTTGCTTGAGACTTGCTCCAGACATAATTATGAGTAACGATAATTCTTAATGTTACCGTTGAAGGCATGCATGTTTTGCTCGTATCATAATTTGTATACATGATTAAGAAAAATCCGATAAAATAATAACGAAGAGATAATATATTGATACTTTCATGTACTAGGAACGCCCACGATCGATCAACCAGTTAGCCGATATCAGTTTTGCGATATGTGTTCTCTACTCGGAAGCATTTAGACATATCTCAGGCCTATATCAAAATACTTTATTTTTTAATATGGTATATATAAATTTGTAAAGCCGGCATTGATCTCCGATTTGTTTGCCTCAATAGAATAATATTCAATTATACAGAGGTTGAATTTCACTCCAGTATGATATTTCACTTTGCAAATACTGAAAGGCTATATATGAAAGTAGAAAATATTTGTTTGTTTGATTGCAACGACCTTTTAAATACACAGATCAGCCACTGGTGCAGTAAGGGAGTGAGAGGGTTGCACAAACAGTATTTATTGTTAACACAACCATTTTTGTTTGAAGAGAACGCTATATATGAAAGTAGAAAATATTTGTTTGTTTGATTGCAACGACCTTTTAAATACACAGATCAGCCACTGGTGCAGTAAGGGAGTGAGAGGGTTGCACAAACAGTATTTATTGTTAACACAACCATTTTTGTTTGAAGAGAACGCTCCATCTGTTGGTTAGTGAATTTTTAGTTTGTACTACCAGACAATTAAATTGGCACCTTACTGTCTATTTACGTAAGCACTGCCCTTCATCATGATGGAAAGGCTTCTAATCGAAATATGCCCTGTTTTTGACGTGCAAACGTCAATAATTTGACGGATATTGGATTTGTTTTTCCCCTGAACAATAGCTAGGGTACATGATCCTTTCCCACGCCAGTTGCTGTCATCCCTTTTCGGAATTAATTGCGAAATTCAATGTGGAAAAAATGACTCCCCTGGGAATCGAACAAGGGTCACTGGCTAAAAACGCCAATGAGTGATTTCAAGTATGGTGTTCGGTATTGGTGTTGGTGTTGGTGTTGAGAGCGCAGAAAGGCTGCTGAACCGAGCTCCAACACCGACGGTCAGTTTAAAATGACGATACCGATCACGCGTGCGCGTTATCGATGGCTCAACACCAGCCTCAACATTAATTCATTCAATATAATTGAGATTACTGTATTTTGTACTCTGTAATTGGTTCCAATATGTTATATATTACAATTTGTATGAATTAATATTATTTATTGAGTGAATACAATAAAGAATATTACAAAACAAAAAGAACACCGAGTGACGTGCTACTCTACAGGCGAAAAGTCTTGCGATAAAAGCATAATCCAGTCACAAATTCCAATAAATTACATCATACAGAATATAAAATCTGAAGCCATATATGAAAATGAATAGAGAAAATATAATTTCTCTTGAAAAATATATATAGCTCCCATGATTTACAGTTGTTTTGACTGGAAATGGATTTTACCTAGCTAATTGATCGTGAGATTCGTGCCAGATGTCGGCATAGTTACCTGCGGTATACTGCAACACCAACACCAACACCAACACCGAACTCGAAATCATGAATTTCCCAATCCCTAGGGGCTGGTGTTGGTGAATGGGAAAATTACACGTAAATCATCAACACCAACCGCTATACTCGATTCAGCAGACGACATTCAACACCAGCCCTCAACACAGACATACTTTACCGGTGGGCCTACAATCGTATGAGTTATGAATATCATGATTGAAAGGAGATACATATGATCGACATGATTGATAATAAATTACATAAAGATTATGATCATGATCTAAATACGATATCTTTATGTTATTGCATTCATGTGATATCACCTGACTAACATTGCACGAAATGATAACAATATATTTATTATAAGATACGATAGCATGTGATGCAAGAATGCTATGATAATGTTTTATATGAAAAAATAAAAAATAAAATGAATATGATATAATAATTATTATTATATGATATAGTATGAAAAGATACGATGTAATATAATAATGATGTGACAAGGTATGATTATGATTGCAACAATAAATTACTATGAGAATATATGATATGATATGGATATATTATGATAACAGTCATAACATATTAGATATATGTGCTATGATTTAAAATATGTATGATGTAGTATTTGGATATGATAAATATGATAAGAAATGACATGATATAGATTGTTAATCAAGTTAGCTCAATCGGTAACATTTAAGTTTTATAATAAGGTCGAATTCTCGCCGGTTTTTTTAAATGTGAATTTTGTGTTATCCGGTTATGTCCATTTGTTTTCTTGTATGCGTATCAGCTTGGGGAAAAGAAAACTTAAAAGGGTGGGGGGGGGGGGGGGTGATGTTGTTGACGATGATGATGGTGATGGTAGTGATGATCATGATAATTTACACCGTTTATATGGCGACAGATTTCTGATTAAAGAACATTCAAAGGCACAGGCCCCTCCCATAAAGACAGTATTTTTCGCACTTGCCGAAATAGATATGTTTAAGGATTATTTGACATGTTCAAGATTGTAGTCTCACGAAGACAGAAAGGGATTGAGTCCCACAAAGGCTGTGGGATGGATAAAAAGACACACTCCCCATTATCATTCCTTCATGTGTGGTGTGGGTACATGGGGAGTGAGCCCAGAATGAGCGCAACCCAAGGCGAAGAAGATATGCCGGAAAAGAAAAACCTCCAAACTCTTAAAAAACCCTCTCGCATCATTTTACATTATGCAAATACAATCAAAGACGTCATTACTACCTACAATCTATCGGCTGTACTAAACTAATATGCAAATGAAGGTAGCGCCCTTTCGTAAGTCATGAATGCTCTTATTTGTCAAAGCTGTCAAATATGCAAATGTAAAAATATGCAAATGATGGTGTATTTTTTTATCATTGCCTCTTACGGATGTTAATAATCAAAATAAAACCGATACAGATTTCTGAAGCGCACTTTCTGACGCAAAGCGCTACCAAATATGGAGTTTATTGTAAGCCTACTCCTCTTCGATGCCTGTTTTTATTGGATAAAGCTGTGCAATATCCACATTTTTGCAACACCTTTGTGCGTGCTTTTTCGATATAGCTAGAAATGATGGTGTATGTGGAACGCCCTTTCCTAGTATACCGATACAGATTTCTGAAGCGCTACCAAATATGGAGTTGATTGTAATGCCTATTCCTCTTCGATGCCTGTTTTTATATATATGATATTTATTCTTTTGGATGGTCTTTTTTTCCCGCTAGGTTTTGTTTTATCTGGCATTGTGGATGTGTGGTTTCAGAAAAAGCTTTCAAAAAGTCCATTTAGATTTGTGTAATAAAGTAAAGTAATGGTGTTTCTTGAACAGAACTAATAAAACTGCATTTTTTCCATGCACATGAAATATTTCGCAATTCAGAAATATTATTCAAGTGGGAAAATAACGACTATTAGTTGTCAAATCGACTTTAGGGCTATAGAGCCCAAAAGTAATAGTCTTGATTTTCAGACAATTGTACCGAATGGTCATACGTTTTATGCTGCGCAAAGATTCAATCAGTTTAATCTTGGCCATCACAAGAAGTGGGTTATTGATGTAGACAAATGCTCATGTACCCTTTACAACTCTTTTCATGTATGTTATTACCAAAGAAGAAAAAAAGCCAGCCAGTCACTCAATAGTGTCTGACAGTGAAGTCTAGCAAGTAAACGGGTTTCCTTGCATAATTTGAACATGAGGACACTGCCTAACATTTAAATTTCACAGATAGGACATACATGACATATTCATAATTCCTGCAAAGTTCTACAGCATTTGAGGTTGGCTGCAAAAGGGACATAGTACCTTTAAAACTTTTTGTGGTAAAGGGCAAATTCCAGCCAATTTTTATTATTATAGATAATACCCATTTCACCAAATGAAGTGAATTTAAATCTTTATTAAGTTTATTGGGTGTGATTCCCAAAAAGAACATTTTCGACTGTTAATTTCAACACAAGTTTACACCTTTCGTACAATTTCTTTTCGAAATATTCCCTTACTTTCCTCACTATGTGACATTAAACAAATAGGTGTTCAGTGGTTTCTTCATGCATGCAATAAACGGAATGTACATGCGCTGCTTGATTTAACCTGTATTTTACACAGATAAGAGTTTGTTGGAGTTCAATTAATCAAGCAATATTGGAACCATATGAGTGTAACGTTTTGTATTGTTTGGTATGGTATAGAATTAAAACATCGCCATTTCTTGAATGAGATTTGTTGCCGACTTTCTCTTTCCATCTTTCTTTCCTTTTTACATTAGCTGATACCCTTCCTTTTACCATTGAAACGTAAATATTTTTACATCCTTGTCTTTGCTTCATCAAAATACTAAGAATATATGGTCTAAGTGGGTTGGTCAACTTCATAAACGCATTGATGGTTGTGAATTTTTTTCCAACTTTCCATCAATCTCCCCTTTTATAATTAAATATGTTAGGTAGTCAATAGAAATATTGTAAGTTTCAGTAATTTTTTGTCTGCTTAAAACCTGATCATCTACTCCAATTAAGTCATTTACAAATATACACCCTTCTAGTTCCATTGTCTAAAATTAACAAGGGTTTTATTTATTACAATGTCTTTATTGTGGCAAAAGAATTCAGAGCCGAACTCTTTTTTGCTGGAGCATCTATTTCCTCTTCCAAAAACACACCACAAAGAAACTACATCCTTCCAAAAGGATTCATTATCAAATCGATATACTTTTCTAAATAACTATAACCGTATAGGAAAAAATTACAATCTGAGAATGGAACAGAGCTCGGAAAAGAGTTAAAACACATACCGTCAATAAATTCGTTATACATTCTTCGTATCCAAGCTATTATTTTGCATTTGCCGATCTTATTTCTCCCTCTGCTTCCCTTCCTGCTCCCGGCCTCTCCATCATACGTATTTCTATATACAGTCAAACCTGCTTTAGTGACCACCTGTCTACAAAGACCACATTTGTTGTTTCCCTTGAAAATGGTTTCTCATCGAGACATGTACTAAAGGAACCTGTCTACAAAGACCATTCTGTGCTTCCCTTGGGCGGTCGTTATGACAGGTTTGACTGTATATCTATATCTCTCTTCTCTCTTCTCTCTATCCCCTTGTCTTTGATCCTTCTTGTTTATGTCAAGATTGCTTTTCCTTCATTTTCTTGTTTTCATATTTTATTCCCTTCATCTCCTTTTTTTGAACGCATCATCCTTCTATCTAAACCAGGTTCCCATAGTGCCACATCGCGTGCTTTTATGTTAAACCTGCAGGTCTGTCGTCTGCAATTAGTGGCCACACCCGTGTGTGTGTGTGTGTGTGTGACGAGGCTTCATGCAGATTTATCGTCCATATTGGAATTGCTCTTGTTTGTAAGTGAATATACAGTTACAAAAATCGATAACATACAATATGGATACAAGTGATATAATGACATTGAACACAAATAACAAGCAATGCTATGCTACAGATACAGCATAACAAAACGAAAAAAAATTATCATTGCAATTATAATTATAGTTGCAATGATAATTTTTTTAATGTATTTATTCATTTTTATTTTTATATTTTTTTGAAATGTTAAATCCAACATTTTAAATGTTAGATTTAACGTTAAGCAAAGGTTGGAGGAGTGACAACCTTTTAAATGTTAATTTAATATTTCAGAAAATGTTAGATTGAAAGTGTTAAATGTATCATTTGGAAATTGTTAAAAAGTGTAACATTTTGAAAATGTTGAAATACAATTTGTAATATGTTGAAATAACATTCCAAACATTTAATTTACCTTGTGCCAAGGGTTGCTTTTGTGTGTTTTTATTAAATGTTAAATTACCATTTTGGAAAAGGTTACAGATAACAAATGTTACATCTTCATCCGCAGAATGGTGGATTAACATGTGCAATTTGATGGAATAACATATTAAAAGTGTGGTTTATCATTTGCCAAAAGGTTACAGATCAAACACTTAACAAATGCTAACTTGACAATGCATTTGGCAACCTTTTGCTATGGAGAAATTATTACTCGCAATTTCATTTCAAATAGGTCTAACTTGATTTAGTTTTTTTTAAAACGCCTACATGGCTGTGGTACACAAGTTGCAATTATTTTTTTAATTGACAAATCAATGAGATAAAAGTAACAACAAAAACACAGTCAATTCAATTGTATGCAATTGAAATTATGACTCCACTTTACAACATTGCATACATTTTAAGATACTACAATATTTTTTTGTTTTTATTATGAATATAACACTTCGAATCAATGGGCTATTCTTCAGGAGAAAAATACTTCATTTCAATCTGGAAAGTTCAGTGACTTTGAACTTTTACTTAATAAATCAATACACCAGTTTACGGTTGTATCAGTGCGCATGCGCAGACATTTGACCTCGGGTCATTGGCCCTGAAACAAAGCCAATGACCCGAGGTCAGTGGTATTTATGCGTAAATTAAGATTGCGCCTATGCAAATGATGATGTGCGCGCACAACGCAGCGCGTAGGCAGTGATATCATTATAATTTGCATGGGCGCAATCTTAATTTACGCAAAAATACATGACCTCTAGGCCATACACCAGTTTACAGTTGTGTGCGCCATTTCAAACAAGGCCAATGACCTAGAGGTCATGTATTTATGCGTAAATTAAGATTGCGCCCATGCAAATTATGATGATATCACTGCCTGTGCGCTGCGTTGTGCGCGCATATCATCATTTGCATGGGCGCAATCTTAATTTACGCATAAATACCAGAGGTCAGAGGTTATTGGCCCCGGAACAGGGCCAATTTGGCCCTGTTCCGGGGCCAATGACCCGAGGTCAACTGTCTGCTCATGCGCACTGATACAACTGTAAACTGGTGTATTGGCTTTGTTTAAATGGCGCACAC
>JAVYIG010005410.1:47500-137427 GCA_035222895.1 Strongylocentrotus droebachiensis | reverse complement strand
GGTTCGGGGTTCGGTAATATAATAGCAAGTAGCCTAATAGCTACGGTGGTTGGCGCTGGGCGGGCAGGCTGGGCGGGCAGGCCGGACGGGCCCGACCAGCACGGAGGACTTCTGCCCCACTCCTGATGAAAAACACTGCTTCCGACCGGCACGTATTTCACATAAAAAAACTGCTTTAACGTAACTATTTTAGTACTTACATTCATATTTCCGTTTTTAATCGTGTTTTATTTGCAGTTTTACAAGAATCATGTTTTCAATTTGAAAATAAATGATATTTTTTAAAGATTTGCCGAGACGGTTGTTGTCTAATGTTACGAGTTATGAAAGCTGCCATCTTGAATTTACCAATGTATACGTTATAATACACAGAGATAGCAGCCCAGGCTCGTTCGATTTCCGTTATTATAAATGTTTATTTTTAATGGGGTAAATAATAAAATTCTAATTTTCCTGAATAAATAAATTAGATTACTATAATATGTATTTATTTCGTTATTTAGATCGTAAAATTTGTCCGTTATTATTAAAATTCATTTTTTTTAATTTTTGTATTGTTTGGGTTTGAGCCGAACTTGTTTTGATCAGTGCCTAATAGGCACGTGTATTCTAGCTTGTTTATAGCTTGCGATCGCGACGTTGCAGAGGTCAGGATTTGGGATTTAAATGGCGTCAGTGAAGTCGCGCCCATGACTAGAGAGGCATGAATCACAAAGGAGGAAAATGGGAAAAAAGTAAATATAGAATGAGCAATCATGACATGAAAATTAGGTATAAAATGACAAGTTAATTAGCCTGCAAAAACATTTTTAAAAATTCTGCCGAACATCCGAACCAGGCCTTTGTGTTCGGTTCGGTTCGGCTCGGTTCGGAAGTGCCATGTTCGGCAAACTTCCGTTCGGTTCGGCAGTTCGGCTACAGCACTATATAAAAGAGGGCTACTTTCACCGACGCATTGCGTGGAGGTTTCATGGTCAAGTGGTTCATTCACTGGACTCCTGATGCAAAAGTTAAGGGTTCAAATCCCAGCCCAGCACTAACGTCTAACAATTCATTAATCTACATGTACATTTGCCACTCTCCACCTAGCTGTAAATGGGTTTATAACAATTGCTGGAGTTATAATAACTTTCATTCACTGTTATAATAGCAGAGCTGCCAACCTTGTGCGACCAGAAAAGGAATCATGATGGCAAAAAAAAGGAATTTCAAGCAAAAAAAAGGAATTCATTAAAACAAAACATACAACCACGCGCGACACAATTCCAATGCTTCTTTTTGAGAATACTTTTCTCTTCAAGTATGTTTCAACCTTAGTTTTCTATTGAATTTGTGATCAAAATAACATATTAGGGCAGTTGTTTGACGTGCGGTATGTAAAAAAAATTATAAAAAAAAAAAAAAAAAAAAAATTATAAAAAAAATAAAAAAATTAATTAAAAAAAAAAAAAAAAAAACGTATTTTGTGAAGAAAAAAACGTATTGGAATTAAAACGGAATAATTCCGGGAAAAACGGAATGGTTGGCAGCTCTGTAATAGTCATTAATTGTTGCTAGGTAGGACAAACATTCTGGCCTGTCCTACCTAACAATATAATGTACGCAATTTTTGTCTCCCTCTTTCAATCTTCTTTCTTACTTTCATCTTTTTCATGCTTCACAAAATGAGACTAAATTTGTTGGGAGGCGGTCCTCCACAAAGTTGCAATAAAAAAAAAAATGCAAGCACCAGTATTCTCGGCAGTTTGATTTAGAAATCATATCCAAAAGACCAATATTGACATACAGTCACAATTTATATCAGGACACCTGCACACATTTGCAATCCTTGGTGCCAATTATTCAAATAGAATGGAAGGAAACTTGTACAATAAAAGCAATCATTATAGCCCAATCGGGTACAATTTGTTCAATTTTTACCTAAATTAGTTTGTATAAAGAAAAAAAAAAAGGTTACCATGAATCAAACGTGACAGACTGAATATTGACAAGTTAAGGACAGAATTCAATATTTGACTTGAAGACAGGTGTATTACAAATTGTTAATATGTCAAAAATTGATAGGCAATTACTGAAACCCTATGAGAGGGTTGGACTGGATTTTTTTTTTTTTTTTGACAAAGAAGGAATGAATAGAATTGTATTGAAATAAATGAAGACTGGGATAAATCAATAATGCATTAAAGCAGTCAAAACAGATAGGCCCACACAATAGCTTTCTTACAAGGGTAATTATATACAATCCATTGGAGGGATATAGAATAATGGATCTATTTTAATTTGATAGCTCTTACTTTAATTTGTCTGAGAATGAATCATAATTATACAAGGACCATAAATTGAGAATGAAATCAACCAGTTTGTAGCATACGTGTACATTAGCTTCCCTTAATAGATAAGCAACACCCTTGGCACGTCAAATTTGTGGTTAGGACAAATTTGACAGATGATTTTTCTTGCAAATTTATCAAATAGAGAGAAAGCAATTCTTGCAAATAAAAGTAACAATTACCTTTGAATCATCCACAATTTGTTCAATTTCCACCATAATTTGTTTGTATACTGAAGAAAAGAAAGATGACCATGAACTGTACATGACTAGACCTTATATTTGACACTTTTAGGGGCAGAATTTAATATTTGACCTAAAGACAGGTGTATTATACATTATCAATATGTCAAAAAGTGATAGGTAATTATTGACACCCTAGGGGGAAACACCGTAGGTTGGTGTGAATTCAATTTAAATAGGAAACTGTTACTTGTAAAAGAATGAGGAGAGAAGATTATTTTCATAATGAGCTATATTATAAAGGAAAATATTGATTGATACAGGCATTTACAGGGTCTCAAAGTAGGCAGCAGAATAGACCGGACAACTCCAAATATTAGGAAAGCTCACAGAACTGTAACAGATCGGTAACAGAACTGTAATCAAATACTTAATGGTACCTACAGAAAAAAATTAGAAACAAATAATGTAAATAAGGAGGGGAGAATACTTTGCAGTATGCAATGCTCTATCTTGGTTAACCTAGCGGAGGGCTATTGAGAAAGATGGGAGTAGACCTGTGCGCTATCATTTTCAAATTGGCCTAAACAAGGGTTTCTTATACCAGAACCCTGGTAATAATTTATTTCATATCACCAGTTGGTTTCCACCTTCAATGTCAAAGAGCTACTGCTACATCAGTTGAGTCTCTGGAAAGCTTGTAAAGTGGGTGTCAATACCTTTTAATATAGTGAGCATAGAATTGTATGAAATCCTCCTCCTTTCAGTTGTTTCATTTACTCTATCTCCATCTCTCTCTTTCTCTTTTAATAGTAAAATGCAATACTTTTCTATCTTGTTTTTTTCTTTCTTTCTTTTAGCTTGCCCTCAGTCCATTTTCTTTTTATTGGCAATAGGTTTGCAGTAAGATTTTAACTTTCTACCATTAATCAACTTCTTAACCTCAACCATGGACCCAACGTTACACCTAACCCGTACCCTAAACATCAGCATTAAACCTACTGGTATATCTTTGACAAGATATCCCCAAAGTATATGTTGTGCATGAGCAGATATCTGATCACATTTGCTTACCTTCCTTTCTTATTTTTTCTCTTCAAATTTTCCATCAAGTACAGTTGGTCTCTTGAAATGTATTTCTTTTCTTCTTGCCAAGTTTCTTCTTCTCTCTCCATTCTCGTTCACCTTGATTCATGTATACATTAGGCCTGTTTACATCAGCTCGAGTTTGCCAAATAACCCGCTTTTTTAACTATCCCGATCGCAAATTAGCGGGATATTCGGTAGAGAAAATATCCCAAGAAATCTTGGCTTGTTTCCAAAATATCCTGCTTCTTGAGAAATAGCGGGCTAATTTGCGCCTGTCCGAGCTAGTTTGTGTTGAGCGTATTGGTCTGGTGAGGATGCAATTTCAAGCTTCGGGATAATATCCCCGAGTCTGAAAAAAGCGGGTTATTTGGCAAACTCGAGCTGATGAAGACAGGCCTACTGTTGTCTGAAAGTTATCTTGGACATGACCAACAACCATTATCCAATTTTCTGTGACATAAATGAGATCCTTGGGGAAATCATTAGTTTCATATTTACTAGATTCCTTAAACCATGTGAAATAATGAGATAATTTTGTTTGACATTAGGAAATCTTTCTCCCTTCAGTGAAATATTTATGTTTAAAGGAGTATCAGAAAATAAAGGGGAGCATTCGCTGTCATATTGGAACATTAGGTCCATTCACATTGCAGAAAAAAATAATTTGAACAAACATGGGTTATTTTCACTACCATTTACACTACTGGAAAAACTCAATTAAAAAAAACATTGGTGTTCGATAAAATGGAAATAAAAATCTTTTAATTGAGCACATGCGCCATTTGTGGCTGTATTAGCACGGAAGTGAGGAGAGTCACGTGACTAAAAAAAAGGCAATAATTCACTGGTGATTTGAGAGCGAACATTTACACTAGTGCTGTAATATCACGGATATCTCCAATTCCGTTTAACCGCCAGTCAAAACCGGACGGTTTTCGGTTAAACGAATAAAAAATTAAATTAAAAAAAAAAAAAAAAAAAACAATTTTTTTTTTTTTTTTTTTTTTTTTTTTTTGTTGTTGACCGACTCTGTCGGCAGCAAGCCAGGACTTTCATTTAACTGCGAGGTGCATTTGAAGGCGCTGATTTGTGCTTGTGAACTTGTCACAAATAATAGTAACAATGTCGTTTTTAGAAGAATGTGTAAGATCATTAATGTAATTAAAAAAACAGTAGAGGACCTAGGATAGAACCTTGTGGTACGCCATGTGTAAAAGTTGGATGAATTTTTATTATAAAGTACATATTGAAGATGACAGACAAATTGGAGTGTTGTTTTAGTTTCGGAGTGGTGAGTCAAAAACAGATTACTGAGCTGGGAGACATTGCCAGGTGGAGGGGCATAAATCGAAACTTAAAAAAAAAAAAAAAAAAAAAAAAAAAAAAACGATTTTTTTTTTTTTTTTTTTTTTTTTTTTTTTTTTTTTTTTTTTTTTTTCGTTTAACCGAAACCGTCCAATTGAAAACGGAATCCGCCATCGGCGGTCGGATACCGGACGGTTAAACGTTTGGTTACAGCACTAATTTACACTGCAAAAACTGGTGGAGTTTGGCCAGTGTTTCAGAAATCACACTCCAGAGGTGAGTTTGCGATTTAAAAAAAAAAAAAAATTTGGTTTGTGTGTGTTTATGGGTACCACGGGCCACTGCCGATAAAACACCAGAATGTGAGAAAAATCAATGATTTCTTGCTTGCAGTGTAAATGCAGCTACTTTTATTATTAGGTGTTTATATAGTGCAACTGCTATCCCTACACACAAATGCTACAGAAGTCGTAAAATTGTCACATTCCATCTAAATGAACTGATCATGTGTCACCACCGAACACTGTTTCATGTTTCTCTTTGCAATTCGGTACAAATGATTAATGACGACTGAGTTCACAAGTCAGACGGAAAATGAGGTTCAATGTTTACCTTTCAAAGCTGAAGAAATCTAAGACTTGAAATAATACAATGAAAACGCATTACTTTTCTTTCTTTCCAACATGTAATTCTAGCTTCATTGTAGACTTAACAAATCATGTTACATTTGAAACTTGCAACTTTGGCGACAATGCTATGGCCTTGGTGCAAAGAACTGGCACAAATGATTAAGAACACAGTGTAAGACTTTAAACCAATATGTATTTATATTTTTTAATGACATTTGTTTTCTTTTAAAATATTAATAAAGTGGTACTTAAAGGAACATTGCAATATAATGCCACTTCTAGTAAAACCAGGAGTTAGCAAAGTTACCAGCAACAGGCCCAGATATTTCTTCATATCATTTGTCTTTCTTCGTCTCAACACAGTGGCACATGTTCTGCAGATAAAAATCCTCAAAATTCAAACAAGTCTACACTACGTCTACAGCTAGCAACACTTTGAATCTGTTCTAGATACACATCTTTCAACAACCTCATGACTATAAAACCAACATCTATGTTTCTAAGAAAATAAACTGGAATAGGTGGAGAGAAAAAATGGCATTAAAGCTCAGACAATTCCCAGTGGGGATTAAAGCACCTCAGGTGGCAAGTGATGGTATTATTGCACCCCAAGGACCAAAAAGGGAGGGTAAATTACAAGGTTTGGGCTGCAGACTCTCAGGGGATTTGAACCTTGATCTTCACCCAGCATGACAGGGGTCAAAGGTTACTGGAAGAGCGTTAGAAATGGACTGCGAGTGGCGTAAAGATATATCGTAATTGGATTTGGGAGATGGATTTCTCTGCTAATATTCATGTTCCGTTGGGAGGATCTACTTATTATGTGATAATGATGGAAGTTTTGATATAAGGAATTTAAATATGTATGACCTTGTATCCCAAGTGATTTCAACTTGGTAAACCCTCCATATAGATTGTGGATACATCATCAATCAATAATACAGGTTCAAGTTCCACTCATGAAACTCAACCTGTGCCTTTTAGCAAGAAGAAAATACATGTGTGTGCCTTGTAGAACGTGCTAATGGATGTGCAGATACATTGTAGATATATTTCAAGAAAAGCACAATCCAAAAGCACAAAAGTTTTAAGCAATTTTTAAATAACATCTATAAATGCATTTAGTCTGCATATCCAGGGCCGTCAACCCTCCCGCATTTGGAGGGAGTCTCACGCCACCACGCTCATTCTCCCGCCGCCCCAAAAGCATGTAGCGGGAAACTCCCGCCACCACGCCTTCCTCCCGCTCTCCCGCCAACAATGTAGAATCTCCCGGTTTATGAAAAAACTCGCGCCAAACCCCCTTTACCCCTCCCTCCCCCCCCCCCCCCCCCCCCCAAAAAAAAAAAAAAAAATGTGTTCTCTTACTGTACACCCTCTCCCCCCCCCCCCCTTTTATTCAGTGGCTGGATGAGTCTTGCAAAAATTTTCCACTTATTCAGCGGCTGGCTGGATTTGGCACTAATATTTTCTCCTCCAAACAGTTTCCCAAAGTTGACAGCCCTGGCATATCATCATAATTGTTTATTACTTCAGGGATCGCTCATGATTGAAATGTTTGCACATTTGAGACAAATCTGTGGTTTCACTCTTTTGACGCACAAGGAACTGTATAATGTTTTTTCAAATGTTATAATCACATTTTCGTAATGTTGTATGCTATGGCTCAAATGCAACATGGCATTATGGGAACAAAGATGATAGAATAGTAATGTCTATCATGGTTAGGTCCTTTACAGATACATAAAGTTGTATGTTCTTGAATGCAATGACAGGCGGAATATCACAACTAAGGATATTGGAGTCAAAAAGCATTCCCCAATCTCAGTAAAACATCAAATATGCAACATGTATCTCACTCTCTCAGTCAAACACAACCATTGTTGTAAACTGCAGCATAAAATCAACTTGGCATGGACATGAAATCAACACGATATTGAAATCAGAGAAACCTTGTGTATATTACAACTATATCATGAATGACACAAGGTGCATCCATGCAACGTTTTTAATTTGTTCACATCCAGATTCCCTAAGGATTTTAACCAAGACTTGATCTGCAAAATTTACAACTCCAAGAATTTCATATTTAAGGCTTGTTTACACATGGCACAAGCCACCACCAAAAAAAGGCTGCATTTTTTAAAACTTGTACCGGTAAATGAATGCCAACTGCGTCCAACAAAGGACTCAAGTATTTACAGAGCTCTGTGTTTATAAGATACAGAATTGTGGGGTGTGTTACATTTACGTCATCATTTTTTTCTTCAAATACTGCGGTTTTGTTGCATTATATCTGAACAAGCCTTAAAGAACATTTTCTACAGATAAAATTTGAATAAATTTTTGTTCACCTTTTAATACCATTTCCTAAGTTTGGAGACATAGATCTGTTGACTATATATTCAAGCTCCTATACAGGTTGTATTATCTGTTTTCACTACCAAAACTAAATATTATCTTTAAAGTGCTGTACCTATGGACACAGCCATTGACTGGCATATACAAACACACAAACCTGCCTCCCTGTTGGATATTGTAAAAATCACATACCTAAACCAGCCATAAATATTATGAAAAGATTATCCAACAAAGACATGATATTTGGAAATGACACCTGAAATAATAATTCTGGGGCCCAGTCAAGGCCAAATACACACACATCATGCACTTGAATGGGAGCATCAAGTCATGAATAAAAAATAATCATTTATTTGGTCTGAAAGCACCCTTTACAGAGAATGTTCTCTGTGATTACCCCTGTACAGAAGGCTGAAATACGTCAGTCAGATATGATAAAGTCAGGGACTGTTCACACAAGAGTAAAGCAAAAACTGACGCAAAATTATTTTATAAAGAAAAAACATCAATAAAGCAAAATGGACAGAGGATAAAGGCCTACATGTATAGAGCTGTTGTAGTGGGGTGGTTTAGGCACTTGACTTGAAATGCATATGTCGTGGGTTCGATCCCGACATGGCACCGATGTTCTTTGGCAAGGCATTGATATACATTTGCCATTCCATACACTGGAGAGAAATGGGGACCAGCATAGGTTGACAAGAGCCTTTGTGCTTAAGTATTTGCCATATACAGTGTATGCCCTCACAGTGACCATATAGTATAAATCCACCCCATGGAGTGGAGATGGTGCACACAGTGCGTGAATGAATCTCATGACCAGGGTACTGATATCTGTAAAGCACATATCTTCATTTCCCAATGATTTTGTGATACAACTTCCACATGAACATGATTTACAATTCTTGCATCTGTAGCTCATGATTTACTACACAAGACATTGTACCATTTTCCCAATTTTGAAAGAGGTTATTGGGATTTGCCATAGAAACGATTTACTTTTCCAAGTTTGAACAGCGGCTATTTATTTTCTTTTCCACTTCATTTACTATTGTTCAATATTTTGACAGCATTTCTTTTTCCTCCGATAATCTAGTGACAGTAGTAGCGAGGCATGAATAATCAAAACACATGCAGGTTGCATAAAATTCAGTGACTTAACATAAATCACTAAGAATTGTAAGAGTTAAGAAGGTGGACTTCCAGAAAATATGAATAATAATTTGTGAGCTTCCTCATATTATCATTTTTTACATCAGTTTGGGAGAAAATCACTGTAGAAATGTCCCCTGAAAAGTATTGCTCATCAAATGCCCTCATATTTGAAATATGACAAGAAATTGCTGAAAAAGTTTGGGCCAATCTTCATGCCACATGTTAAGTCCTCATATCTGTGTGCAGTGCATGTCATTTTCAGCAAAATTGAGTCAATTTCTTTTCCTTTTGATAATTGTCAACCTGACTGTTTACATAAATCTGTATGAACAGCAATCAACCTTTCCCAAATGCTACCAAGAAGTTTCCTTCACAATATAAATGCATGACAGGTTTTCAACTTTTTAAAAATCTTTGATCAAAATCACGAAAATTAGAAAATTAAAACATCCTTCTTCTACCTAATCAAATATGTCAGATGCAAGAAGTTTTATGCTAGATCATCACCCATGCTTGCCAAAGTATATAGAAATTAAAAGTAATGCATAACTGGGCATGCTGAATTAAAATAGATCATGGCCTTGATTGAGTGTCGTTAAAAACCTTTATCTGTTTTGCTATACACATTTGATGAAAAGAAAAAGATACTACCTTCAAATTATCGTTATCTCCATTTCTATCTAACTTTTGCACATGAAAACTCATTGCCCCAACCTTGAGCATTAACTAAAATTTTCCAGGCAATTAACCTCACTTAATGATTCGTGACACCCCCTTCTTCAAGAGCTTTTGTTATGCTCTAGAATGTATTACCATGACTCTGTACCTGTGGGAGCTTTTCAAACTCACAGAAATAAGATTAAAGAAATAGATCATATGCACATTGACAACATTATGGTATTGAATGTAAAATTAAACCTTTCGTAATGCTTTTGAATTAAAAGGACACCATACTAGTCGGCATATCTACACATCAAAGGAATCCAATCAAACATTTAGAATAGACAAGCCGAGATAATTTTAAGGACTTGGATGCGCATGATTTTATGGCAATTAGTGTTTATTGAGGGCCAGTGCAGCAGGACTGATCAAACAATTTAAATAAAGTACAAAGCGAGGGTTTAATTGTTTCCTGACAACTTTAGGATGTTACTTCTGGAATTACTTTGCTTTGGACACATAAAACATGCAACAAACTAACAAAGCCTGACTGGATTTTAAAGAGAGATGTCTGATAAACCATGGAGTTACATAAACCGAAAAACGTTTAATGCTTCATTAACAGTTTCTTTTAGTGTTCATTTCACATGTGCCTATTGATCTAAGGTACAATTAAAACTTCAGCACAAAATAAGTATTCCACAATTATCTTTCTGCTCAATTAGTTCCATTTGAGGAAATTTCTCCCACCAAAACTGCTTCCTCAATTAGCAAATCATTTGGTAATTTTGATTTTTTTTTTTTCTTCAAAAAGATTTACTGATCCAATTATTCAGTGTTCATTTCACATGTGCTTAATGATAGAAATCTGTATTTATATTCAATCACACTTCAAAGGTATACAATCTGACAAATATCAAACGATTAGATTTGTAGAGGTTAAAGGTATGGACTAGTTTTGGAAACACCCCCCCCCCCCCTCTAAAATTGAAATGGAAGCTCTTATTACCAATCATGTGAAAGAATATGTTTTGACTAATACATGATGATACAAATTTTGCCTACTAATTGATGTATTTATTAAATTATATATATCCGGACTGGATACATATCGCGTAGTCCCATATACATCTTTCTGTGTACAGTGCTTGTAACTTTACCCAGACTGGGCCAAATTTCTTATCATTTTGATGATTCCAGAACCTTGCAGTACACACCAATACTTATATGCTAGATGATCAACCTTTTCTGATCGATTCTACAACGTTTCTTTCACAATGCATTCGCATGACCAGAACTTTAAGTTTACAAACTATCAAATTGCATCCCTAATTATCCTTATCTACAATAAAAACCTTATGTAATTCGTGAATCATATATTGTTCGTTGGTAGCCTACAACATTTTATTTGTTCAAAGCCAGAAGGGTGTTAACTTAAAGAAACTTTAACCCAGAGTAATCAACCTTCTGATAATGAACATACAATTTGGAGTACATTTCATTGAGTTCTGTGAAAATTTTCTTTTCAGTTGTTATTAGACATCAACATAACCTTACCGGGTATCTGTTTCCTTGAATCAGATATTTGTTACAGGTAGCCAAGAACATTTTATTTGTTCGAAGCCAGAAGGGCATTATCTTATAGACACTTTAAACACATAGGTATCAGTCTTCTGACATTGAACATACAATTTGGTGTACATTTCATTGAGTTCTGTGAGAATCTTTTCAGTTATAATCACAGATCAAGGTAACCTTTCACACCGAAACATTAATGTTAGATAATGAGTCATTACTGTCAATCAAGGATCAAGGCTTCACGTATTGACTCAAGACTCTCGTCATGTTTACAATTGAGTTGAGGCTTTATCTTCTCATGGACCTTTGCAAGAACATTCATGATATTTGAATGTCATGGGGTGTATATCTTCTGTTCACTTCTACCCAACCAGAAAAGAAAAGAAAATCCATTGTGGTAGTATGTGGCGCTCCAACAATTGCTTTGGCAGCAGTGGCTTTATTTTGTCAAAGCATTACATGTACATGTGTGGATAAGGTTAGAGTTGCAATTGGTTTTAGGTTAGGATAAGGCTAGGTTTACAGTTAGGGTTAGTATTAGGGTTATGGTTATGGCAAGGATTACGTACACAGGGTTTCATCAAAGATTCAATTAACAATATTCAAATTTATGGATGTTTCTTTCCTAGTAAGGAGTGGTTCCATTAATCTGTTATTAATTAATTACCGGTGAGTACATACTCGGAATAAAGTCTGCGATTAAAACTTGTTGCTATGTCGGATAAGCCTCGGGCAATCTTTTGTATTGTCAAGAATAACCTTTGTTTAAAGGTGAATTCCATTCATATTGAATTAGATATCGTTAGAAAGGTTATTTTCAGTTCTTCATTTTTGTTTTTAGGTTCATTGTCAATAAACATAAGGGGAAGGAGATATAATGGAATGAAGTTACGAGAATCAAGTTTTTCTGAGAGAATTTCGTCTACGATACCATAAGGAGGTTTGGGCGTGTGACGTCATTCCGTGGACTACTCACAACACGGTCACCGCGCGCATTCTATTCGCAATCAGATAGCACTGCAGGGTACATAATCAGAGTGAAAGTATAGATGTTATATCGGGATGATAATCATCAGTAAAAATGACAGAAGACAGCTCAAATGAACTAGAATTGAATATAGTATGATGAAGAAGAAGTTAGTGGCAGTGATGATGGTAAAGAAAGTGAAGATGATGGTGAATTGGGCGAATGTAAAGACGACAAGAATGTAAACGCTGATCGAATCGTGATGCGGGAGTTGCAGCTGCAGCTACCCTAGGAAGCTCCGAGACGACGCCTACGCCAAAGGCGTCGGATCGAGCTTCAGCGGGTGCATAGGGAAACATTCAACCAGCGGGTTGGGCGACATTATCTCAAAATATGCAAAGGGAGTAATTACAATTTTGGCTTACTAGGTTGCTCGACTTCTCTGAGCATCTGGATGGCCACTTGAAATTATAATTTGAAGAAGTCTTCGATGGGGAAAATGGGGTGATTCTTCGTCCTACCTCAACGATTCTTCCCTGTTGTATCGTCGATTCAACATGCATGGCGAAGAGAAAGTACCGCACTACCGCGCCGTCTCTTTGCTGAGTTTTTTCTCGATCAGCAGACATTTCAACTAGACACGAAGTAATTACAAGCCGAGGAATATGTTTAGCTCACCTGCATTCTGATCGCGGTCTCCTTGCTTAATTTGTTTAAATTGCTTAGATTGACAGACGTTTCAGCTAATTATAGCCCGAGAAAAACAACTATTATCTCCCAAAAATGTCACGCTGCAATACACCGAAACACAGTGAACACTGCACTACGAATGGCTGAGCTGAGCTATCGCGAGTTTTTCCCGTGCCACGAGATTCAAGTTACGCTAATTATCAAAACAAAACATAGGCGAAGCCGGTGTGTCAGGATCTGCAAGACGATCAATTTTACAGTACCAAACGTCAATATTTCAAGGAAACCAAACATCGGGAAGTAACCAATGCTTATATAATTGAAAGAATGTTTATTACTTTATTGTATATTCGATAAAACACTTCATTAAATAACACAAAAATTGCAAAATCTACTAAACAAATGACCCATGTTTGTGTACGTATTTACATTGAAATAATACGTTGTACTTCCGGGTTTAGGAACAGTCCACGGAGATACGTCACATACACTACGTCACGAACGAGAATATCACCGCTTCCGGGTTCCTCTGCTTACACTATTGATCTTTCTAAGTCTAATAATAATTTAACAACACATGCAAATTTCTGTCAATCAATATATTGTTTTCCTTATGTCATCAGCATTCCAACAATAGCAAACATGCATATTTTCATCACTTTCTTCCCAATTCACCTTTAAAAAGTATGCATGAAATGTAAAAATGTTAGTAAAACGGTATATTGTCGCTGACCATGTTTTGTACAAGCTACTGGTATTACTTGGGGGGGGGGGGGGAGGGACTCCTCAAACACATGTAAAACCAGACAAGAAAGGAAATTAATGAGGAGAAACAGTCATTAAAGAAACACGCAGTTCACTTCAGTGTCAAATGTAAGTTTTTTAAGTCTACACAGTGCGCAAGGGACCAAAAAGAGAAAAGTTTCTCATAGACAGGCAGTCGCTGGGGCATGCAGCACTGACTGTATAGTCAACCATCATGTTCATTCATTGCAACACGAGTCAACATTTGAAGAGAGTAACAAATTAAAACGCCATTCTATATACATGTAGCTCTCAATCAAGTATGTTTTTACCTATTGGGGTATTTTGCATAATGGAAAGAACTAATTAAATATTAAATATTGTCATCATTGTTATTATACTTACCTTTTCACACAGGTCATCTTCAAAGGATCATAAATTCATTGGTAAAATAATTAACAGCATCATGGTTGTAGACGACTTACCTGTAGAAAAGACAAAAATATGAAAAAGAGGAAACTTTGATAAAGTTAAGAACAAAATTAATAGCAGCATAAACATTTGAACAAGGATAATACTAATGTCATTCTTACAGTAATCCTATCAATGAAAAATATGTGTACATGAACTTTCAAATTTTGCAGGCTGAATGCTTCATTCTCTTTTGAAATGAGCATAAAATATCAAGAAACTGAACAAAGTTAATAAAGGCATTGCAAATATCCATTGATAAATATTTCAAGAATAAAGAAGAAGGGAGTTGTAGTCCTCATAACTCAGGAGGCCTTACTGCCAAAAGTACACCATTTGTTTAAGTTTTGCACATATCTGTTTCATCCAGTCTGTTTGAGAAGAAAAAAATTAAATCATTTCTTTTACCTAGACTTTTCCATTTTTAATCCATCATACATTTCATTCATTTTTATAAACAAACTTTAAAAATGTCCAGACTTCATGCATAGCATAGTTCTGACAGGATTAAGAGGGTATGGAAGAGAGATGATTGAAAACGGCAAAAGTATGGGAGCTCATTCAATTTGCACGATATCATATTCGCTCTGTACATGCAAATAATCTCAAAAATATAATTTCCAATTTGGTTTCAACAATTTTGTGACAAACATTCTCCATGGAGAGGTGAAGGAACATGGGTCAAATCATGTGGGAGTAAAAGGACGTAAAGAAGACTGGGGTAGGTGGTAGGAGGTAAGAGGTCGAGGGAGGGGGAGGGAGGGGGGGGGGGAGGGGGAGGGAGAAAGAGAGGGAGAGAGGAGGGATGCCAGATCCAAAAAGTCAAAAAAGAAAACAGTCAGGATCAAGGCTCAACTTTCTTTACTATTTTATTTTCCTAAAATATTATGTTGCAAAACATTTGACAGCCTAAAATCAGCTGGCAATTCTCCAAAATGGCGTTCCATATTATTCAAGAAGTCATTTGCTACAACGTTAACCCAACAGGCCTGAATAAATTTATGCAGTTGCTCTTTAGCTGAATGGGTGGGAAAAAAAACAACAGCACTTTCCTACGGTATCAAGTTAAATTACTTTTTTTCTAAAAAAAATTAATAGCTTGTATACAGATTCCTCAGCTGCTATTAGAGTCACTAGCATGCTGGAAAGTGTGTTGTGGCATTGAATTTTTCATATAAATACGACACTGGGGGAATCTTCTGTCAACATTTTCAAGAGAACTTCTTCCTTTCCGTGAAGTCCTAGGCCTACACAAACACCCAATTATGGGATTTTCTACACACTATACAACCCAAATTTGACAATGCCAGAATCTGAATGGTGTGAATAAAAAGAGGGGGTTGCTATATGCCAATGAAGAAAATGAAGAAAATTAAGAAAAGTGACTTGTATACTGACCTCCGTATATTTCAAGTATGACCCACTATGCCTACACAAACAACCATTTATGGGATTTTCGACGACACACTACAACCCTAATCGTATAAATTCCAGAAACTCTACAGCGAAATATTGTATAGGTGCGCAGTTTACTACTGCGATCATGAAATGGAAGCGGAAATGAGAGGTCAGGTCTCCTTTTACTCGAGGTCACGTTAAGCCCCGCCCAGTTATACCATTCTAGTTCGACTAGTTATACTAGTTACGTCCACACACAACACATTCCGTGATTAGGCGTGATTAGGCGTGATTCTTTATACATCGTATATAACGAAACGCAGGTTTGGGCATCGTTTCGTTATACGACGTTTCGTTATATGTCGTATAGTTAGTAAGCGTCCACACACACAATTTCATCGTATAACTATCGCGAAACAGTATAACTTTCCCGAAAGGGTATTACTAATCACGCCTAATTACGGAAAATGTTGTGTGTGGACACGGGGTATTTGACCAAAAGGACTTGATAAACTAATTGTCAAAAAAAATTATGGATAATTTCTGTAATGCTGTACGAACTCTTCTCTCTGAATCCTATACCATGGGTGATTTTCTAAGAAGAGATCTGCCCTATAGTAGATCAACGGGAATTCGTGAGATAAATCGCCATTCATAACTCCAATTTCATCACAGCTAGAACTTTGTCAGACCATGTTTTATTGGCTACTAAAAGCTGTCACTCACCATATGTAGAATGTAGTAGTTCATTGATTATTCCACCTTATATTAAAGACATGTTACATCTTTGAAATGGGACTTTATAGAGCTAATCACAGACAAGATTACAATTCTTTGGTAACATGCATTCACAGAGGAAATGTAATACTTCCCAAATATACCTGTATGAATACTACTACTGCACAATGCACATCAACCAGACAAACTTTATAAATAGCTCACTCTCATTTTGAATTGTGTGAATGTATCTTTCCAACTAAGATATTCAAAAGTTGTGTACATGTCGTCGGCTGCCCGCAAGAAGGTCTTTACTGCCATTGATAAGACACAGATGTATCTTTTATGACTTTTTTGTGGACTCAATGTTGACAATGAATTGTTGTTTGTTTGTTTGTTTGTTTGTTTGTTGTGTTGTTGTTTTTTGTTGTTGTTGTTGTTGTTTTTTTTTGTTTTTTTTGGGGGGGGGTTGCGGCTTGTGCACATGCGCCACTTGAGGCTACATTGCATGTAATAGCACCAAAGCGAGGTGAGTCACCTGTAGTATGACAGTGAGCATTTACACTGCAAAAATCAGCAGAGTTTGGGCCAGTGTTTCAACAAATTAAAGTTTATAGGTAAGCTGCCTAGCAACTTCCGACAAAATTCCAGAATGCAAGAATAAATGGTTGTATATGAGCAATAGACCAAATATGTAGTAGACTTGCTGGAGATTGGACCAAATGGAAATTAGACCAAATATGTAGTAGACTTGCTGGAGATTGGACCAAATGGAAATTAGACCAAATGACTGTTAGCCTAAACGGTCATTAGATCAAATGATAAGTACACAACATGATTATTAAACAAGGATAGTCGACAGACCAGTTGTACATGTAGACCAAACTGCAATAAACTGTCAATGATTAAGGGGGGGGGGGTGTTGACCAAACGTAAAGTGCATAATTTGAAGCAGTGTAGGTGAACAAGAATGTACAAACAACTGGACTGAGTAGAAAATAAAATTCTTGTACAAAGAATTGTTTGCAGACAGTTCTGAGAAGTGAGAACGCGGTACAATATAGAGATACTTTTGTAAATTCATTGGCGCGAGGTAGATCTGTAATTGGTACTCAGTGTATTGGCAGAAGAATAAAGTGGCTTCACAAATGAAAAAATACTTTCCAACGGCTGTTATGGTTCACATGTGATATTAGTTTCTAAGGTGAGAGCAAACAACTATCATGTACATTGGCGGTAGTATAACAAAACGCTGATAACACCTTAAAATACTGAAAAGTGAAGGCAAAAGTAGCATAACTGTGTTAATGCAAAATGCTTGCATTGACAAACTTGTCTGTACAAATGTAGAATCAAAGTCGTATTTAAATTATTCAAAGTCCAGAGTGCCACGCCTGTTTTTAGGGCTTAAAAGGAATCACATTATTTCTTTCATGAAATTCAATAAGTGACATTAGGCAATTATAAATTGAAGACAATTTAACAGATGAATAAATCCTTAGCGCATTCTCGTTCGTTCGTTCGTTCGTTCGTGCAAAGAATATCAGGGAGTACATCATCTAGACACCTTCAAACAATTTTCACATACATTCAAATCCTCATCTTCCCACATAATCTTTGATTCTCGAATGAAAACCGCAAATAAGTGGTCAGACTATTTAAATTGTTGACCTAAGGACATAAGGATTACCTAGACACTTAACAGATGAATAAATCCGTAAGGCATTCTGACACCTTCAAACAATTTTCACAAGCATTTAAATCCTCACTTTGCCTCATTATCTTTGATTCTTTGATTCTTGGGTGAAACTATGAATAGGTGGCCATGCAGACTGCGTAAATTGTTGATCTTTTAACCATGAGAAAACATGCAAATGAATAGAAGGGGCGTCTTGTAAAAGTGGCCGTCCTTGGTTACAATGACACTTCATTTTCAAAAGATGTTCCTTTGCCATCTTTCTTTTCTTCCTAGCAAAACAAGTAAAGCTGCTACGTTAAAACTACTAAAAATGTCTGCTCATGATTCTAACTAATTGTAAGCAATCTGAAATAGATTGGTCTTTAGTTAAGTTCTGAAAGTGGATAACAGGTGACAAGAGCGAAGGATTTGGGGAAGATCATTCCACAATCTTGATGCACAAGCAGTAAATGATCGATCCCCTAGAAGAGAGCGTGTTCAAGGACTCTGCAGATCGCAAATTAGATTGAGGGTTATATAGTCAACAAGTCTGAAATATACACAGGGGCATATGCATGCATTGCCTTTCATGTTAATAAAATAATTTTGTATTCAGATATAATATGAGTAGTACACATTCTTTGTGCTATTCTAAGTACATTTAATTCAAATTAACTGTGAACTATTAAACACCCATTCAACAACAAATCAAATACAGTCATTAGTCTTTGACTTTTAATAAGACAGTTATCCCTATTCTAAAATATCCTGAGCTCTCAGTGCATGCAGTGGATAACAGCATTATGTTCTCCTGGCTTGGCTTGGAGGTATGCTATTTCTCTGAAATCTTTTCAAAATAATTGTTATGATTATTGAATCATCCTCTCAACTAGATTCCCCATTTCAGACTAGCAGAATTTATCGTATAGCAAAGGGGGAAAATACTGAAAAGCTACAAGACAGGTAACTAGTAAGTAATTTATTTTTTTAATGAATTAACTTTAAAACGTAAGTACAGTAATCTATTTTTTCTTGCCTGAATGTCATATGGCTCAACACAAACCTTAGCACCAGGAAAGGAAAGGAAAGAATGGGTGGGGGGGAGGGGGGGGGGGGTTCAGAATGTCCAGAATGGAATGTTTAGGGTTTAATACATAGTTCAACTGTATAATTTTTTTTTTTTTTTGGGGGGGGGGGAGGGGGGGGGTTCATAGTTCATATTTGGGGACCTCTGGGCACTATAACCCAGTAAGCATAATTGCGGCCCATAAGAAGAAAAGTTATAGGGCCTACATGTAGCAAAATCCAGAGGTTTGAGCGTCATTTCAAACAAAAACTTACAAGAGAAATCAGGGTCTCACTCTCACATCAACATCATACTCTTGGCAGGTATCGTTATGAGTTCTCTTTAAAAGAAGTTTTGCATGAATTATCTCTTGTGTGAATGCACTTCTAGCACGTCATATTCTCTTCTTATATTTACAGAGGAAGGAAATGGCTCACTGAGAATCATCTTTATAATTCTCATGGGTAAGGGATTCAGACTAATATTTGATTTGATCTTCATCAAAGTCCCCAGGGTGTCATCAGCACAGTTTGAGCCCCTGCCCTGGTGCTAGAAATCACACCCCTACACCCATCCTTATCCCACCTCACTCTATTACCATGACAATGCTGGCATACAAAAGATTAAAGGGATAATCCACCTCAATGATTGATACCTGAGGTGGTGTACAAAATGATCTCAAATGATAAAACTGTCAATCTGAGCGAGAACTACAAAAATCCTTACTTGTACAACTTTTGGCAACTTTAAAAAAATTGAATGCAAGTTATTAAAGTACTTTTTGGTATGAACTGTAGGGGAAATAGATTACTTCTCAGAATAGAATTATGTAGAATGGGATTCTGTTAATTATAAAGTAAACAAAAAATCAATAAAGGCGGTGAAACTGGGGATTACACCAAAACCGTTGTTTTTCATATTGTCTTTCATTTTGATCATCTGTTTCTTTTCAAACCCCACATATCTGTTGACATAATCATAACCTTTTTATTACTTGCAGCAAAAGTTGCTGAATAAAGTGAACTATCCCTTTAAAACAGAATCTGTATCTTTAACACTTGAAGTTCAACTGAGGCCCTATTTGTTTATTCTTCACACCATTAGACTTCAAATATTATTCAACAAATACAGCTAAAAATAAATGTGTGTGTTGTAGGCAGTCATGATATGGTTGGCTGAATAAAATCATTGGGGGGTTAGTGATATGTGTGTACATATTATATAGAATGTTTGCTGTAGATACACATCTCAATTCCCCAATTCCCATGGTTTTACTATGCAATATTCATTTTAATATCAATACCAATAAAATAAAAAATGAAAATGCCAAGTAATCTTGACACTTGATACTGTTTATATTCATATACGGTATTTCCTATCCCCACACCCTACCTTAGAAGCAACATTATTTCATTCAGAAAAATATATATTTCTATATCAATATGAAATAAACAATTAAGAAAGTGATGTGAACAGGCCGACTTCTCCCAGTACTAGCCAAGTTACTTCTATATTGCCTCATTCCTATTATCTCATTCTTGGTAAGTATTTTTTTTAAATTTCTACAGGAGAGCTCTGCATGGTTTCAGACAGCCTGAAGTTATACACTTTACACCTCAGATTGTATGAATATAAAGCAAAAATAAAATGTAAATGATCGCAACTATTTCCCACAAATTAAACCTTATTGTACATCCCATAGATATCATTTCCAGATTACATTATACATGTACGTCATTGTCATGTTCGCACATTTCAATAAGTGACGCACAAGGTTAATGAAATTGCATTAGTTTGATATTTCAAACGTGATTGAGATCTTGTCATGTGCATGTCTATCATTTACTGGAAGAAGAACAATGGAAAAAGCACAAGAGCAAAATAATATGTCCTAAAAAAAATCCTATATGCATATTGCCTTCTACTTTTAACACAATGACTTACAATCTAAATGTGAACAGACCTACTGCACAGCAGATAGATTTGGCAGTTTCCCCACTGTTCTCCTAATTAGCCTATAATGCCTCCTACTTAATTAATTCAATCAAGCACCTGTGCCTCTTTCGAGACATTGCCCTGATTGTAAACTGAGCGTGAACTTGTCAACTTGATATCAAGAACATATTCCCATTATCTGCCCCCTCCCCCACCCAGCATCTTAAAGCCCCACTATACTACTTGTAGCTACTTGCTCCCTCTATATAGAAAAACTATGCCTAATCAGTGACCTTTGGTCCCCCATGATCCTCTTTTTCTTATGTTAATTGAGAGCTGAGTTGATGAGATAGCCACCTGTCAGTGACCACCCTTGGTGGTCTAATCCCTCCTAGCCAAACTAGTACAGACGGCCTTTAAAACTCGGAGTGCAAGATTGTTTTGTCCCAGGCCGATGAGAAAGCCATATAAACATCACATCTTAACCCTTTCACATCTCATTACTGGCAACTGTTGCACACATTCACTAGTTTTTAATTTAATTCAATTTAGAAAATTTACATGGCTACGTTTTTTACAGTTTTATATTCATAAGCTGAATGTAGATTTAATGCTGATAATCTGCTGGAGCTAATGGGTTGATTAAATATGGTTTGATTCACAGGTGAACTCATGAAAAGTACATGAACATTAATGTTCCAAAGTTCTTTCCACCAGCTGTCCAAATAATGTTTGAATGAATGGTTCTCACCTTTTTTTCAACTTTAAGATGTCGTTAAAAACTAATCTGCCAAACTCATTTTACAATTACTGTAACAACAAAAAAGTTGCAATTGGGAATTTAGTGTTTGACGATCTGGGGATTTGAACACCATCCCTCTAACTTAGGTTTAACAGATGGATAAAAAATACTAATGCTCTTCCAAACTATAGACAAAAAACATTACTCATCATACAACATGATACAAAGACTCCATTTTGTATCGCTATAGTTGCATTGGTATCAAAAGCCCTAACTCTATTCTCAAAATGATGAGATGTGATACATGTAATAAAAACTACACCCTCTAGTTCTGAAAGATTTTTGACATTCATTCACCATGATGTGGTGTATAAATATATGTTTTACCTTAATCCTCTTTATAAGCTTTAAAACATCACTGACGGTAATGACATAATAAATTATTTGAAAAGGGACATATAATACATAAAGCTTTCTCAATTCTGAATCTTCCTGCTAAGCCTACGGAATACAAAGCACTCAACAGAATGGTTTAATGATGGAAAATTTCATTCATTTCTCATACCCTTCAACAAGCCTACATTACTTTTAAATTCAGATAGAAATAATGATTAATCCCAACAAAAACAGCAACAACAAAAAAGCAAAACAAATTGTAATAATAATAAATAAATAAATATATAATTGCTTTAACAATTGTTAGTTATAAGTTGTGTAACCAAATTGTGCTCATGAATAGTTAAAATATGCTAAGCCTAATTTCATAACTGTAGGGATCATTTGTACAATGCAATACAAAAATAAGGCTCACTGGCTATATATAATGGCACTGCCTGCGTTGTATGTACATGTATAGTAGTTTGTATACAGTGTTTAGGTGGAGGTGTTACAGCCACAAGTAGTTACTTTATACAAGCCATGCCCTTCCAGACTTCAAAACTCATTTATTTCATGGCGGCCCCCTCCCTGCATCTCTGCGTTCCTCGCATTGGCTTCCTCTGAGTAACAAATTTGTGCCAGATCCACCGCACGACACTCAGAGTGGATAAGATACGAGGAGTGGATAGGATACAAAGCCAGATTAATAGGGTGGCAAGTGGATCTATTAAAGTGAAGGTTGGACTCTGAATTTAAAATGATGAATTATTTGTTTGCTCTCCCACTTTTTTTAGTTGTTAGTTTGAAAGAATGACATGGTGGAAATTTCGCCCAAAAATGAGTGCTCTCCAGATAAATGACAAGCAACAGTTGGAGAGAAAAAAAGTTTGGACAAAAAAAATTGTGTTTTGTCCTATTATTCCCACTTGGAGGGGATAGGATATGAAGCCAGATTAATAGAGTGGCAAGTGGATCTATTAAAGTGAAGGTTGAACTATAGTTAAAACAATGAATTATTTGTGAGCTTTCCCACTTTTGTATGGTCTGTCAGTTTAGAAGAATGTCATAGCAGAAATTTTGAGCGAAAATGATTGCTCTTCAGATGCCCTCATACTCAAGCAATTGCTGGAAGTTTAAAAAATATGATGTGGACGAAACATTTGTGTTTTGTCTCAATATTCCCATAATCTGTGTGCAGTATTAAACTGCAATAAAAATGCTTTTTTGTTGGTGTTTATTATTGCCTAACCTCACAGTATACATCATTTTGTATACTAAAGCAACCTTTCTAATGTCTTCCACAATGTTAGTGTGCTTAAATAGTATTCAACTGTAACAGTGCTTGAATGAGAAAGGATCTGTAAATGTCACTGGAAGGGGAAGCAATAGGCCTGCATATCTTGATCAGCTCGAGATTGCCAAATAACCCACTATTTTAACTATCCTGATCGCAAATTATCCAGCTAATTTGCATCCTCATCAGCCTGCAGTTGCGATTAGCGGGAGATTTGGTTGAGATAATCATCCCAAGATATCTTGGGCTAGTTTGCAAAAATCCCACTATTTGTCCGGTGCGTCTTCACCAACCCGAAGACTCGCACTATGCGCGAACGCTGAGCTAAATATCTTGAGCTAATTTCTCGAGCTTGAGTTTCGAGGTTGAGTCTCGAGCTGATGAAGACACGATTTGTAACTTCGGGCTTAATTCCCAAATCAGAAATAGCGGGCTATTTGGCAATCTCGAGCTGATGAGGACATACCTATTGAACCAACTTTTACTACTAAAGTAGAGGTACAGGTAGTGAGGGCCAGAAGGACAGTAAATCATGAAGTATGAGGGTTCCATTAGAGTCGCAACGTTAATGCACCATACACAATCATATACAGTAACTTGGCGGCACATATTGTCAGCACACACTGATGATTAGCCAACTGTCATCTCAACGGACCTCTTTACAGCTACTTTCTTCATATGATTCTTTATGCGACAATGTTAGCCTGCCTGCTCCTTTATACAAGGTTTCTTCAAACAGGGTTTGTATAGATTTCTAATAGCCTGAACAAGCCGTAATACTTACAGGACACAAACCATAAGAAATACTCTTCAAGTCAAGTACTTCCAGGAATAATTGCCCACAGAAAATACCCCTCCGGAACAACAACCACTAAGCTTTTCCAAGAGAAACACTACTTTGTTTGTTGACAACTGGACAATCATCCAATTTGCACAATTATACAAGTCCCCTTTAATCTTATTCCTGTATTTATCTGTCCCTGATTTGTAGGCAGGTATGTAAACTATTCGGTACACTATCAGATATAGAAGGAAACAAATAACCTTGTTGGAACCAGAGGGTTTAAAATCAAAGAAGAATAACAAATAAAATACAATGTCTTCTAATTAAGGTAATATACCATTATCCTAAATTCCACGACCAATATTTGCTGAAGCCAACTTGAAAAATAATATCCACTTGATCATTTAAGGGAGATTATCTTCATTTACTTGAATTCATTCTTGTATTGTGCTGACAAGTCTGTTGTAATCAAAATGTGTACTCCCACAAGGAATTTCAGTCAACCACTAGTATACATGTACACTACGTAAATGTATATACCTCCTTCATTCTAGCAATGCTTCCATTTCTCTCCATCCCTCAATCTTTCTCTTTCTTCCTCTTTCTTCCTCTTTCTTTTCCTCCATCACATTTCTTCCCATTTTTCTCTTCCCCCTCTTTTTGAAATTTTCTCCCATCATTCGTTGTCATATTCTCCTTTCCCTATATAATTAACTATGTTATGCATCCTCTCTCTCTCTCTCTCTCTCTCTCTCTCTCTCTCTCTCTCTCTATCTTTTTTAACGATCCCCTTTTCATCACTTGATTATTCTCCCTGTTCTTTTTACAAGCCCTCTTCATATTTTCTTACTTATCAAAGCCTACTGCCATATTAAATTATCATTTTATCTTCCTTTTTTCAACTTGACCTCATCCTTTAGTAAATGCTAAACTATGATTAGTAATGATTCTCTCATAAATGCCCTTCAACTTTATATTTCGACCTTCAAATCATCATACTACATGTATACTATTTTCTATCTAACAGAAATAGTATAATTAACCATTGACTCTTTCCCCTCCTACTTAATTATTTCCACACATGTCTCTCTCCCCCCCCCCCCCCCTCCTCCCCTACAACTAAAACCAGCCAGTCACTCACTCACTCACTGACCAATCCAACCCCCTCCCATTGGCCCAAAGCATTCAACTCTACCAGACTGTGGGCGGAGCCTCTTGTCACTGTGGACCAATCACAGCCCAGCTGTGCCTGGCAGCCTCACAGACCCAGATTGCTGGTGGAGGGAGTTGGAGGTGTCAGTACTGTGCAAGATACCCACGGAGTCACGGTCACAGTTCCACGCTCTTTCTCAACCAGACCAGACGCCACGTATCTCTATCTAGTCAAGCCTGGATCCATGAACTTTCTTTCCCATTCCCCAGAGTGCATGAAGCTGTATTAGAACCAGCTCCCGGACTTTTTTACTACTTCACATTCACATCACCCAGCCCGAAAGAGAAGCCGCGTCTTTAATCTCTCAAAAAGCTGGACACCACATTGTCTGTTGTGACGCTGCACCATTCACAGACAGAGAAGCTTTGGATTTACAAGGATCACTCAATCAGGATACAACCACATCAGGACAACCGATCCTCGAGATATTGATATCAGGCAACATTCTGGAAGCAGTGATCTTCATTGTAATCCCCCGAAGCTTACAAGAAGCCAACAGGGTGCTTCAGGACTTATCCACGATCCATTCATACATAACAAACACGTCTTATCGGAGCCCAACCTCCCTCTTATCTCGACTAATCATCTGTTGATTCTACCAGTGTCTTCTGTTTGCGCTGACCAAGTTTGCACTCTACAACCTCAAGAGGATCTACTTGAGCTAAACCAAAGTGGAATAACGGGATGCCTATTTGTTTTCGTGGACTTCAATTGAAATATATACCCCAAAGACAGACAGAGTAGCTACTCCAGTAAGTCTCCTAATATTTACTCAAGTTTTCAAACAGGCTTTTAATTTCCTTGTACTTGAAGAATTTGACTAACAGGAAGGCAAATATTCAAAGTCAGACTTACTTCTGACCTGGCAAATTTGTAATGAAAATGTTAGAAATAAGTCAAAGACATATTGCTATTTACGAGGATATCTGGTAATTCAAATGGACCTAATAATATCAAAACCTATATTTACATTGTTGGTGCTTTTTTAAGGGATGTTGTATTGTTTTTAGTGAGTTTTTGTTCTTCTTTGTAATATTCCCTTTTCATTTATCTGTCTTCTCTGAGACAAAATATTTAGAACAATAAAATAAAAATATGCTAACTCTCTTCTTCATTTCACCAAAAATGGGTCAAAAATATAACCAAAGAAAACGAAGTGCATCATTTTATTTTCATAATGCTGAATATTTCCTTTAAGCTCAGTCACTCAGTCAAAATATATATATACAATACACCTGGAAAATGTTATTGTAGAGTTTTGAGAAGGTCGTTTCTTGCTCCAGTAGATAACTTGAAAAGGGTCTTTATCAAACGCCCTGGTATATATTGGGTAACAAAAACACCTCATCACTATTTTTTCCAAAAATGACATTCTTATCAAAGTGCCGTTCATTTGCTTGTTAAAAATTATCAATCACCAATTACCATCAATCATTATTTCTTCTGTTGAGACTTGAGAGCTAAAATGACAAACTTTTTACAAAGAGTTAAAACCCTTCTGGCTCCAAGAAGATAATTCACTCATCGATATTGGGGGAGTTCATATTCATAAAATATTGTACCTCACACAGTCTACATGAATATCTTAATAATAATAATAATAATATGTCTTGTTTACCCAGGGTAGCCTCATCAGTATTCATACTGTTCTCCCTGAGGGCCCTGCAACGAAGTTTCAATTAATAGCCAAGTCAATTCATTGTAAAGCATCAGAGAATGACTGAAAAGTTGGTGAAAAGGGAGGTGTTTTTTTTTAATTCTAAGGTGTCTTGAATCTCATAACTTTGTAATTTGAATGATACATTAATATAAAGGTATGATTAATGCAACACTTGTTATGCCACCCCCTTGTTCTGGTGATGTTTGTGTCTGAAATATTAAGTCTTTACATTTGTCCATGTCATGGTACCCTGATCTACCATTCCAACTTAATATCTTGTCATTGTATCTTTACAGAGAGAAAGAGACGGTTTACACAACTTGAACCTGGAGCAAATACCACGGATATACTCGAGGACTTATTAACTGGAAGACAGGGAGGGATGTCTTGATAACAGCATTTGCTCAACACACTGACAACACGATATTAGGTACAAGAACAGTTTTTCTTGAGACTCATAGACAGAACAAGTGAAGACAACGAAATGGGTCTGACATCTAAAATGCTCTTGGTTTTAGCCTTCATTGGGTCCGTCTCCAGTTTGTATGCCCAACAAGCCGCGCAAGCCGTGCAAGGAGCGCAAGCCGCGCAACAAATTGGCCAACAAGACTACTATGACAGACGACGTACGTCCAGGTTAGGAAGCTTAGCAAGCACCGCATCACCTACAGAAGAGGACCCAGAGGCACAGTGTGTGCAATGCTGTCATGGACCAGGAGGCACTATGGGAATGCCAGGTCCTAATGGGCCCTCAGGATCGGCAGGTGCTCCAGGGATCCCTGGCGTACCCGGGAATCACGGCATCAACGGTCACGATGGAAATCCCGGTTTCCAGGGAGCCAAGGGAGACAGTGGTCCTCAGGGTCTACCAGGTCTCAAAGGTGCTTCAGGTACCAACGGACGGCCAGGAATACCTGGACTCACAGGTAGGGTTGGTCCACGTGGACCTCCTGGATCTGGAAACGGAGAGCCTACAGTCACCAGGAGTGCTTTCTCCGCTGCCCGCACCACGACGCTGACAGCTCCTCCCGCATCCGACATCATCATCACCTTCGAGCACGTCTTCACCAACTTCGGAAACCACTTTGACGCGTACTCCGGAATCTACATGGCGCCCGTCCCAGGCGCGTACTACTTCATTTTCAATATTCACATGGCGTCTACGCACAAGAATCCCTACGTGAAGCTTATGCTGAATGGCAAGATGCAGGTTGCGGTTCACGATTACGACAACAGGGATGCTTTTGATTCAACAACAAACAGTGTGATTCTTGAGCTGCAGACGTCGGACCGGGTGTGGTTACAACTCGATGCGGATAATGAAGTCAGCAGCAATAGCAACAGATACACAACGTTTTCAGGGTACATGATATTCAAGTTATAAAACTAAAAGACATGACAATAGGAACATGTGATGACGGAGAGGCTACTGCAGAAAAGCGATGATTGGTATTTAATGACACTGTATTGGAACTTTGCACTTTCAAAGGTGAAATGAACAGTGGAATGCCATAGAATTTGCCAAAAGTTGCCTCTTAGAGTGACGAGGAAAATGACTGGAGTAGCATTTGATCGGAAGGAGGTAATTTCACCTCACATATCATGAGATATTCAATAATGATGTCACTATATATATGTTTTTTCAGCATGTGTTCGCCTGAGTATCATTCGTTCATACATGTACCTGTCTGGCCTACTGTTATACAGGTTAAGTTAAAGATTAAAGTTAAAACAAGTTTCAAGAAATGTGTTGACCACTGAATGTTCATAAGTTGCCATGACAATGTTTAGTCGAATACAATAATACCATACACCTAATAAGGTGAGTTGGGACAATGCTCACAAGAAGAAAAAAAAATGAGGATGAGAATATGTTCCAAATGCAACACAAAATTTGCAAAACAAACAAAATAATAGAGTATGTTTCAAACAAGAAATGTCTTCAAATATTACCAATACAAGAATACCAAGTAAACACTTCCATGGCCCTTCCTGTTTTGTGGTTTCAAAACTATGTTTGACTTTATACTAAGAACTGTCAAAAAACATGATATCACTTTTATAGAATTTCCCCCTTTGTGGTCTGTGCTATATTTTGGTAAAGCGAACCCCACAACCACATACCGAAAGGGTGGTTTTCACTGCTGAACTTTGTTGGCTTAGCTACAGAAGCACTTCAAAAGCTTCACTTCTAACTCTTAAAGTTACATGTACTACAACAACAATCTTTTCTTTTTCTTTTTTTAGTGAATGTGAGGGAGTCTAAAGAACCAATTATCCCCCCCCCCCCCCCAATAAAAAAAAAAGAGCAGCTCAACTTACAAATCTCATAAATTGTAAAATGTTGAAAGAGTAATCCGAGCAAAGACCCATTTAAACATTGTCAATATTTTGTCAAAAGGACGAAATTGTATCCTCCTTACACAGGGAGCCTGACCGCCTCAAAAATAATGGTGCGGTTTGGGTAACAGGAAATGCCCGAAACAATCAGTCCCTTGTCAGATATAGTTCCACAAAGATTCTGATTAAAATTCTTTTTTAAGAAGTTTGAGAGAATTAAATAAGGGTCTAGAGGGGCAGTCTGAAGTTGTCATGTTCCTGCTTTTTAGAGAAAAAAATATACCAAAATTCCTCCAGAATAGGTGTCTAAAGCCCAGAAAATACATACACACAACAATGTTATGAATCATCTCAACATGTGTTTGGTGTTTCTATACATTTCTAAGATATCATCTGTATTTTTTTTGTAAAATTTGAGAAATTAAATTATTTGTTTAATGTCTTTGCTTGTTTGAAATCTTGATGGAATGGAATGTAATGGTGAATTTTTTTCTCCATCATTGAGATTTGTAGATAATTGCATCTAGTACATTTGAAGCCTATTTAATGTATGCATATTATCAAAGCAAGGAGAGATCTGTGTTATTGCTATTATTTAACATGATCTTCTTAGCATTGATACTGTTAAATAGCTGAACTTTATAATGCCATATCATACTAATATTGATGGATTTACAGTTGTATTTGTATGCATGCCTCTTTGTATATCATGCATATAAAAATGATTGTGACAAATTCCTAATAAACCGTAGAACCGACGTTTTATTTAATTTTACTACAAATTGTCTATTTTCAAAAATATTATAGGAATCCTATTCGACAGAATTGCAAAGAAAATCAATTAGTCAAAAGATTCAGAAGATGTACTATATATTAATCTTCCACATAGGAATAAACAATCATGAAAAAAGCTCATTTTATTCTTTACAAGAATTTGGCCTTCTCTAGAAATTTAACGCTATCAAACGAATCATGCATTGTAAATTTTTCCCACATAATATAGCTTAATTATTCTAATTTTATTTGTAATAATGAATTTGCGCCAAAGTACAATTGTTTATAATAAAGTCCATAATGGTGAAATTCTTAATTCATTGGATTATTTGTTTTTGTTATTCATTAATAAAAATTGTATTTATTTTTCTACATTAATTTCCTTCCTTTCACTGTTCAAACTAAGTAAGCACACAAAAAATTTGTGTAGGTTTTTTAATTAATGGCATAATTAATTACCCATTTTGTGTACATTTTGAATTGGAAATTCTTTCCAAGGTACATGTACTTGTAATGTTACATTTGTGTATCTCTAATTGGTAATTTCGAACATTAAAATGCCTTATTACATTATCAAAATATCATTTTTTGTTTTAAGCAATACGAGGTAATGAAATTGCCCTTTATAAATGTTGATTTATCGAAAATCTTCGCAATCATAAAGTGAAGAAAAGTTTGAAGTGCCCAGTCACATAAAAGAGCATATTACAATATTTTCAAAGCACCAGTCTCCCTCCCTAATCATTCAACACACTGCATGTTGCCGGTTCCTATCTTTGAGTTGTAACAGAAAATTTACTCATTTATTACATTTAAATATTGAGTTATTGTAATCCATCAACGCAGAGTTATTTTAAGGTATGAATATGAGGAAACAACATTTTCCAATTTATCTAATTGAGGGAGAAATGGATTAAATCACGATATTACTCATACAATAATCATAGCTTGGATGCAAAGAAACAAAATGATATCATGAGATATGTGGAGAGACATGGACAACATGATCAGTTAAACAATACACTTCTTATGCAATTTGTAGTTGAATTTCCTCAACAAATGAATATCAATGTTCAGCTGTTGTTCAGAAAATAGTTAAATTGAATCATGGTGCAAGATGGAACAGATGGCATGAGTAAAACATAAAGGGAAAAAAACACATTGAATTAGAAACATAAGATGAGTGTAACAAACAGTCTTCCAGCTGATTGAGTTTGTAATGAAAATAACAGGTGATATGTATATTTTCCAATGTTCTATTTTCTATAATATCTCATATTCAATACATGCTTTTTACAAAACACTGCCAACCAATAAAAAGGTCACTTTTAAAAACAAAATTGAAGTAGCAGTTTTATACAAGTTTGAAATACACTTGTCAATTAATTTCTTAACTAAAGAATGCAATTATAAGTGAAATTTTATTCAGACTGTTTCAAAGATGTCCCCATTATTGAGATATATCAGTTTATGTATTTATTATCTGAATCCAAATATGTTGGCATCCTAATCTTATCCAAGTGTATACAAATAGCTTATGTTATGTTAACTATGTCTGTCTATTATACCTTAAAGGTAAAGACCAGTTATGGTCATGCGATTGCATTGTGAAAGAAACGTTGTGGAATCGATCAGAAAAGGTTGATCATCTAGCATCTACCATCTGCAAGGTTCTGGAATCATCAAAATGATAAGAAATTTGGCCCATTCTTCGTAAAGTTACAAGCACTATACACAGAAAGATGTATATGGGACTACCCTATATCTCTCACAGTCAAATAGATATAATATTTTACCAAATATATCAATTAGTAGGCGGTTTCCCGGCAAATTTGTTATCATCATGTATTAGTCAAAACATATTCTTTCACATGATTGGTAATGAGAGCTTCCATTTCATTTTTTGAAATTGGGGCGTTTCCAATACTGGTCTTTACCTTTAACAATGAAAAGTTTCTACATATGTTTACAGTTGTAACTTGAAATGATAAGTTATTGTAACAAAACAATGATTTCGCAACTGTGTGCATGTATAAATTTGTAGAGAAAGCAAATTGATAAACTGTAAAGTATCCAGTCTCTGTCTTCCAGATTTGCGATTGATCTTGATCAATTGCAAATTCTTCACTCATTAGAATTCACATGAACTTGTGCTTGAATGGAGACTTCCAATTGATTTAATTCAATTTTAAGACTTTTTAAGACATGGTCAGGAGGATTATGGTATTCTTTCTAAATAAAGTATTGAACTGAAAGAATTTTGTACAAAATTGGAACTTTGGAAGAGAAATATAAGTTTACCTCATGTAAATGATTGTTAATTGAATTGGAGAATGTATTACTGAAGTATTTTGAAGCTCTTTTTTGTCAAACTATTTAAGGGTAAAATAAAACAATTTGGACTTTTTCAGCAGCTAATATTATTAAATATATATATATATATATATTTCAAACATGTTTTACCACATCTTTTGTTAATTTTGTACGAGTTTTATTAGATTAGTTCTTTCTTTAATGTTCAACACTTTCAGACATATTTACATTGTGGACTCCATCATAGCAAACATTTGGGTTAATCATTATACCCAAGAATCATTGACTGCATGTATTATTCAACTTTTTTTCTTTCTTTAAAGGGAAAGTCCACCCCAAAAATAAGTTTGTTTCGATAGAGGCAGAATAATAAGAAAATCAGGTGAGTGAAAGTTTGAGCAAATTCTGAATGAAAATAAGAAAGTTATGAATTATTGAAGTTGTGATCAATCAAATACAAATTGGCAACTCTGTGACGTATTATACGAGCTCTCCTTCATTTGCTTTGTGCATAATATTCCATAAAATCATGTTTTCTTCGTTATTGATGACGGAATATATATTTGTTCCTTGCAGGGGGAGTATATAAACATATTTGCAATTATTATATTTAGGGTGCATGTATGGTTGAAATTTTTCTTGAGGGAAAATGAAAATTTTAGATTTTTTTAGTACTAAGCAAATGGAAGTTGAGCTCGCATTTTACGTCATAGAGTTGCCAATTTGTGTTTGATTGATCACAACTTAAAAAATCCTAACTTCCTTATTTTTAATCGGAATTTGCTCAAACTTTCACTGACTTGTTTCTCTCATTTTTCTACTCCTATTAAAACTAACTTAATTTCAGGGTGGACTTTCCCTTTAAAACAAAATATTTTAAGGCCTGGTGTTGGTTATGATTCTCATGGCATCAACTGACACTCACATTGAAAGTTTTGAGTCTTTACATGAATTAAATCTGCCCAACAAAAACAAATGTGGTGGAAGCTGTAAAATAAATGTAAGTGAATTTGAGCTAAAAGATGAGGAAATTGGGCTGCTAGTCTTGACACATACATGTATATGGTTAACATGTGTGTTGTCTCATAAATGCAAATGAGAGTTGAGTTTTAAGTCAAATGTGACTTCCACTTCCCAGCATGTTTTCATTCATTTTTTGTCAAAACAACTCTTCCAACACTTGACAAATAATTCAAAATTCACATTCTAAGCCGTTTCTCATAAAATACATTTTCAATACCGGAACTTGAGGCGCTCCAAACAACATGTTTTGAAAATGTAAAGATACTTTTAGCAGATTTCTCTTTGGAGCCAGAATGACATTAACATGTATACTTGAACACAGAGTTAAGGCCCTTCTGGATCTGGGGGGTGTTTCACAAAGATCCTAAGTTGAACTTATCTCTAAGTTGGACTTAAAAATTATGGAAAGCCGTTAGCATCTTTGAAAATATTTTGTAAAAGTTTTTTAAGAGGTATAAAATGTTGATTCAAATCAATCATAATTTTCTATTATCAAGGAGATTTCACGTTCTTGATCTGGAATTTATAAAAAATCTAAAATTCTTGAATTTTCGCTTTGAACATATTTTATTTTCAGGCTACAAATGGCTCTCCATAATATTTAAGTCCAACTTAGAGTTAAGCTCGACTTGGGATCTTTGTGAAACACCCCCCTGAACAGAGAACAACTGACAGTGTCTGCTGACAATGCATTATCAGACCTGCTGTGAAGTGTTTCATATCGATAAGAAAAATGAAGTGTCTCAGAAAACACTGTGGGAGGATACCCTGGGTGCCAGAAGACCACAAAATAAGTCTCCCTTTTCTATTTCTTTTCTGTTTTTAAATAAAATGACATACTGCTCGTAAAACCACAAACAAAGGAGGTGTCGTGGTATATTGGTTCATTCACTTGACTCTCAATTCAAGGGTTGAGGGTTCAAATCCCAGCCAGACACTTTAAACGTCCAAAAGACCACAGAATGAGTCTTCCTTTTCTATTTTTAAATAAAATTACATACTGCTTGTAAGACCATAAACTGTGGAGGTGTCATGGTACTGTGGAGGTGTCATGGTACAGTAGTTCATTCACTTAACTCTCAATTCAAGGGTTGAGGGTTCAAATCCCAGCCAAACACTTTAAATGTCCTTGGGAAAGACATCAATCTACATTTGCCATTCTCCATCCAGGTGAAGATGGGTACCTGACAAGAACAGGTCCCTCAAGAAGAATATTATTGATGCTGTGAGGCTTCCCTTGGTAAATAAAATCATCTTTGTCATTATAATAAACTAATGCATGCAACAACAACAAAAACTTTCACAAATTTTTATTGCATACAAAACATTTGTGGAGAATCAACATTTTTTGCTGTGAAAGCTGCTGTTGTTGAAAATATGCCGAAAAATGAAAGTAAAAAGAGTGTCTGTTTGGAGCCAGAAGAGCGTTACCTCTATGACCTCGTTCTCACTCACTTCGTTGGAGCGCTCTGGAGCGTTCTAACTAAGACCCGTTCCTCAGGAGCGGTTCTTAGGTGAGTGAGAACGGTCAAAGTGGTCCAGGAAGCGGACTTCTGGACCGCTCCAGAAGACCACCTTCTGAGGTGGTCTTGAGGAGCGGGTCTTATTAAGAGCGCTCCAGAGCGCTCTAACGTGCAATGTGAACGGAAAGCGTACTTTGAACGGAAGTGAGCTAGTGACGCGAAACATACATACGGTTTGGATTCCGCGCGCGAAAAAATTGACCCGCCTACCTGAGCTGCCATAGCAACAAGACCACTTTGACTCGTGGAGCGGTTTGAGCAATAAAAACTGCTCGGAGTGTGAACGCTCGCAAACCGTTCCTCAAGACCCGTTCCTCTGGAGCGGTCTGGAGCGGTCTTACTAAGACCACTTTCAAAGTGAGTGAGAACGGGGTCTGTGTTGAAGTATGTGAGTTAATTGCCTTCTGGTTCTGAACAGATGAATTGTTTCTAGTTTATAGTACAGCAGTGTCTGGAGTTTTCAGCAGACTCAAATTTGTCTGTTGAGAGCCAGAAGGGTGTTAACTCTGTGTTTAAGTATATAAGTAAAAGCCACTCTGGCTCTAGTTTAATTAGAGAACATCAGAGCCCAGAGTTGTCAGTAGGCTATTGTTTGTCTGTCGGGAACAAGAAGGGCATTAACTCTGTATTACAGTATATGACTTAATGCCCTTCTGCTTCTGAACAGGCTACACATTAATGAAAACATCATAATGTCCTTTTGGCTGTCACCATACCACACGAAGTCTCTCTATATATCCAAGACTCTGTTTTAGAGAAGTGGAAAAATCTATATAGTGCCTGAAAGCCTGGGAAGACTGAAAATGGAAAAGGGACAAAAATGTACATCACATGAGTCATCGGAAACAGCATGAATGCTATATATCTAATTCAGAGTTCCAGATATGATAGCTGGTTAGGTAATGACTTGATAGAATGAAGATCTAACATTTTTATTTAAATGCTCGCCCCACGGCCTTGGCCAAATAGGCCTCCTAAGCGGGCAGTCATAATGAAAAAATAATGATATAACTTGCAAAGATCTGGGAAGCTAATAGCCTGTTCAAACTCTGAGGAACTTGTACATAACTTGTACGAAAGAAACGTCATATAGTAATCCTGGTATAGTGAAAGGGGCGTACTGACTAAAACATACATGTAACTTACATCGTATAAGAAAGATCTTTTTCTTTAAAACAGTTTCGAAGACGTCAATTGACATGACAGCTGTCCCTTCATCAGTGTGTGCTCATGATCAAATCCAGCCAGTTATAAGCTTTTTGTACGATACAACGTTCCGACTAGAACGAGAACCAGATTCTTTATAAGTTTTCCTTGCTCCAATGCTCAAACATGTATTTCGCTTAATGTTTCCTTACGTGTTCATTCTTCCTCGAACGTTCAGAAAAACAAGGGAAACGCTCTCGGCGGTCTCGCCTGCATAACGCAATTCAATATGATAAACCAGAACGTCAATGACGTAGCGCTCATCTGCATCTCACAACAACAACTATCGTAAATTTTATGTGGTACACTTTTGAACTGGTCAAAAAATAGAAATTTGATGCCCTGGAAGGGACATAATTTCATTTCATTTGCATAAAGTACTATAAATAATCAATGGAGCAAAATCTCACAATTCTGTGTAGAATTTTATTGTTCCAAATTTAGCTCTACCAGATAAGGCAAAATCGGTCAAGAAATGAGGGAAAAGAAGCAATTTTTGTTATTTTTGGAATAAATTTGCATAAATTACCATAATTAATTAATGGAGAACAATTTCAAAATTCTGTGTACAAGTTTAGTGTACCAAAGTTAGCTCTACGATATAAAGCAAACCAAATCAAAATCGGTCGAGAAATGAAGGAGAAGAAGCCTTTTTTGTGATTTCGAATAAATTTGCATAAATTAGCATAGATAATGAATTTCATGATTCTGTGTAGAAATTTCAAATCCCCTCCTAGCCCTATCATATGAAACAATCAGAATCAAAATCGGTTGAAAAATAACAAAGAAGAAGCATTTTGAAAATCTTAATGTTGATGCCACAACAAAGTCTAAGTTTGTTGACCTTAAATGGCCTTTGACCTTAACTTAGTGACCTGAAATTCTACTCACATGATTGGGGAGACTTGATAACCCTATAGTCCAAGTTTCATTGACTAAGAACTTATACTTTCAAAATTATATCAAAAATTCAAAAACTTAACCTTAGGTTAAGTTTTCGATGATGATGCTACAACATAGTACAAGTCTGTTGACCTGAAATGACCTTTGACCTTGACTTTGTGATCTGAAATTCTACTCACATGATTGGGGATACTTGATTACCCTATAGTCAAAGTTATATTGACTAAGAACTTATACTTTAAAAATTATACCAAAAATTCAAAAACTTAACCTTAGGTTAAGTTTTTGATGTTGACGCCGTCGCCGTCGCCGTCGCCGTCGCCGTCGCCGTCGCCGTCGCCGTCGCCGGAAAAGCGGCGCCTATGTCTCGCTTTTTGCTACGCAGGCGAGACAAAAAACACTAAAACTAGATGACAAAGTCTAGCTGTCTGAACGCGATTTTGAAGACCACATCATCTTCTTTATTTCAGACAATGCTAAGTTCTACAAAAAAATAATTTGCGGAGATTTACTGTTAAGATTGAGAAAATTCTTTTACTGGTACAGGCATTTTATTTCTAAACAAAGTGCTGCCATCAACACTTTCTCATATAAAATCAGACAGCTTACTCAAAACTGTCAGCTGTTAAAATTTTCATTATCCAGCAATTTTTTTGTAAAACTACGCAAAAAATCATGGCTTATGGGTGAATCAAAAAGATTTTACCCCACCACTATGGGGGCTCCAATCGATTTCTTCCACAGTTTCAAACATATGGAAACGTCCATTCCATATTGTAATGATTTCAAAACTGTATCTCAATAGTACGCATTTCACCTATAATTGGAAACACGTCCCACCCCAAAAAGAGAGTTTAAACTTTAATTGGAACCATATCAAGAAAGAGTTTCTTTATGTGTTCCTAGTGGGTATACCTGGCTTAGTGTACTCTCTCTATATATGCCTTCATAAACTTTTTTTCTTGAAAGGATTTCATTACCAGGTGGGGATAAACAGCTTTGTAAGATTTTCGTAACGGATGACTGTGGTATTCCACACTAATCTGACCGTGTTGAGCACATATGAATATAGGTCCATTTACATTGCATATTTTTTAAACTAACATTTACACTACTGAAAAAGCCATTAAAAATGTTGACGTTTGATAATTTCTGGATGTTTTTTTTTGTGTGTGTGAAATGTGTGCATGTCTTAGCAGGGAAGCAAGGAGAGTCGACTTGACCAAAAAAACAGGAATACTTCACTGGCATTTTCAGAGCGAGCATTTACACTGCAATAATGGTGGAATTTTAGCTGGCATTAAAAAAAAAACCTTCGGGGATTTTTCTTCTTTCTGTTTTTGGGGGGTTGTGTTTATGGGCAGTATTTAATTGCGAAACAACTTCTGTCAAATGAAAAATCAAAGGTTTTGCTTGCCAAATAAATGCCACGTATAAGGAAATTTGTGGAGTTTATATCACCCTGATTTCTTTCTTCTTCAGCTATTCCTTCCTTTCTTTCTTTCTTTTTGTTCAGATTTCATTTTCATTTTTCACCAAAGTTTCTTTAAATCCGATACCATACATGATGATTGAACTTTTTGTGAACTCTACTGAGATAAATAAAGATGAAATGCAAATTCTTCAGTTTTTTTATTTCCAGGAATCCATGCTCTTTTCTTTGTCAAGTAAACATCTTCAACGATGTCACCATCAACCAAAACTCTAAAGACAAAATCAGATCAATGTTGGGTTCATTCCTTCTTTGATAAGTGAAACAAGAACAAATGTTTGATTAGAGACTAGACATTTAGCAGACAATACGGAATCAAGCAACATTTATCGTCACGTTCAACATTTGTTGGCGCCATGAGACAACTGTCTCCCATCTCTCATTGCCAACTAGAATCACATTATGCTCAAGTACCAGCTGTGGCAAATAATTGTCGACTTTTTCCTTTCCAATCTTCCCAACATACATTGTTACACAGTTATATCGTTAAGGCTAACAGTCGTACAATTACTTTATTCAATAGAAATATAATTGGGTATTTTTGCAGAATCATCCCCAACAAAATGCACATATTCCTAGTTGTCAAATCGGATTACTAAATCTAATAATTTAGCGCTCACCACGATTAGTTTGCATCTTTGGATAAATTATTATTCTAAGTCTACTGAACAATGTTCATCAATATCCATATTTTTCAATACTACAAAAGGCTTTTTAAAGTCTAATTTTGCTCGAGGTGCTCTTTGCATTTCCTAGAGAGGTAACCTGTACATCACGTTCGCTCGGTGATGATTAGTATCATTTGTGATTAAATGGTTATTAGAACCTAAGGATGGTAGACGAAATGGACATTAGACTGACTAGTTATTAGACTAAGTGAGCAATAGACCAAATGGGTAGTAACACTGTAGACTAATTGGAGATAAGGCCATGTGGAAATTAGACCAAATGACTATTAGCCTGAATGGTCATTCATTAGACCAAATGATAATTTGACAAAATTAATATTAGACCACGTGAATGGTAGACAATCTTGGATTAGACCATATGGGAATATACTAATTTGGTAGTAGACGAAGTAGTTGTAGACCAAACCGGAATTCACCATTTTCAGTCATCCAAAACCTAGTTCACTCTCTGTTCAACTTGAAGCATGTCACAAATACTCTTTTCACACTGGTTTTGCTTAACCCCGTACTTTGCTTAGCCCCGTACTATCCTTAACCCCGGACTATTTTTGTTGGCTTTTCACACACGCTGTTTCTAGTCCCGTACTAGCGCCTATTCCGGAATAAGAAAATTGCCGCTGTTCTCACTGCATTTCGTTAACCCCGGATATCGTGTATGTTATGATTGGACATACTTCGCATCTGGCCAGCTGCGATACGCTCCATTGCGTAGTACCGGACTATTTTTCGTTTCTGTTCTCATTCAATTGCTTAGCACCGCAATTGCGGGGTTAGCAGGAGTTAGCACCACAATTGCGGAGTTAGCCCTGCTATTTTGCAGGGTTAGTTAACCCCGTACTATAGGTGGGGTTAGCCAACTTTAGCCCACTTTGGTAAAAACCAGTCTGAACAGAAAGTGGAATAGGCTTAACCCCGTACTATAGGTGGGGCTAAGACCCCCCCTTAACCCCACCTATAGTACGGGGTTAAGCAAAATATTGCCAGTGTGAAAACAGTAATAATGACTTTTAACCTGTCCAAAGCTGATTACACCTTCAGATCCAAGCTTTGATGTCTAGGGCCTGGCTAATTGTCTACATGATTTTCAACATTTAACCCACAATACAAGTGTACAAGAGTCAAGCAAAGAGTCAACCATATATCGTTGAGGACCTATACAACCCATCCACTTCAAGTCTTTCAACTCCTCCACAGTCAATAGATATCACCTCATTGCCAGGACATCACTATTACGTCAAGCATGCGCTCTTAACAATGGGATGAGGGTGTGATCTGACAACCCTGGACCTCTCATCGCCTATTCTTCAAATCCCGCCGTCGCTTCCCTTCTTGGATCTCCCACGTTAACAATAATATTTTCGGGACAAACTCTCCACTCTTTTGTTGTCAATGCCATTCCCTTTTTACAAAGCGGAAGGTCGTGATGACGTTATCGTGGGCGATATTTGTTCATGCTTGGTCCAAAGATCTACAAGTGTATGTGTTCTGTATTTTATTCCTTTTGTTTAAGTATACACAAGGAGTACATGCAAGGCCAATTACTCATAACTTTTGCTAATTTGCTTGCTCATTTTGTAGATCCAGGTCACATTAGACACAAGACTAATGGTACAAAATGATCTCATAAGTACATAAAGTTGGCGACGAAACCTTGCAACTTGGAATAAAATGAATGATTGTTGAGGTATAAACATTAATTTATCAGTTTCATTTGGTATTTCTTTCAGACATCCTGTTTCAACAAAGAGCTTACATTGTTTCGTCTTTTAAAGCTATAAATAGTACCTACATGTATGCACAATGTGCTAAAATTAAGTTTTATTGCTCATCTGTACATAAATAACTTGTTTTTTTGAAAGAATTTTGAAGAAAAGGTTAAAAAAAGCACTAAGGATTACAATTGAAAAGATTTTCTTCTTCTTCCTTCCTCTATTCCTTCTACCTCAATTACATCTCCGCACAGCCTCCAAACCAATTGTGAACTGATTGATTCTTGGCCAATGGAGGTATAATTCAATGGAATAATGCATTCAGTCCGTTGTCGTTCTGGTCTTGATTTCGTCGGTGTTACTGGGGTATTTATCTCTTTCTCACTCGCTTTCTCTCTAGCTCACTCTCTCACTCTCTCTCTTTGTTTCTCTTTCTTTCATCTCGCTCTCTCTCTCTTTCTACGTCCCCCTCATTCTTATATTTCTCCCCTTCCTTCATTCCTTCTCAGTTGTTTTCTTTACACCAAATTATCTATTTTCATATTCCCCTCCTCCTATTCCTGTCTCGGAGTGTCTCCTCTTCTAACCCTCTTCATCCTCTTCTTCCTCCCCTTTCAACTCCTCCTCCCATGCCTCCTCCTCCTCCTCCTCCTCCTCTATCTCCTCTCCCTCTTCCTCCTATCCCTTTTTGTTCTCTCCCTTCTCCTCTCTCTCCTCTCTCACTCCTCTCTCTCCTCCTCCTATTCCTCTATCTCCTCTCCCCCTTCCTCCTATTCCTTTTTGTCCTCTCCCTTCTCCTCTTTCTCCTCTCTCTCTCCTCTATCTCTCTCCTCCTATTCCTCTTTCTCCTCATCTTCCTCCTCCCACCCCCTCCCCTTGTGGTCATCCTTCTCATCATCCTCCTCTTCCTCTTCCTCCGCGATCCAACTTTACAGGTTTTTTCGCAACCTTCATGGAAAGGCCAGCTTATAACCTTTGAAAATATAGTTAAAACTTACTGTTAATAACTTAATACCTTGTATACTTTGATTTTTATATTGCAAAATAAATTGAATTGAATTGAATTGAATTCCTTCTCTTCACACAATTCATGATGCAACCCACTGCACCAAGCCCAAGGTTAGTAACCTTCACCTGGTACAGCGAATCCTCACCTTTTGTGCATCTGTCTCTGTCTGTCTCCATTTACAGCTATTTTGTGTAACCTCATTTCTATATTTCTGTTACCAATATCAAATCTATACCTCTGCATTACCTTGTATTGGGATTGAATGAACCACCTGTAGATTGCGTAGGCACATGGAAAAGTGGCTGTGATTTCCGAGTATGAACCAAGTATCTTGTGAACTAGAATTTCTACAATTATCATTGGCCCAATAATATATTTGAGGTAAAGAATAAATTGTTACTTGCTCTCACTCTGGCTGTCTCCTCTACCCCCCCCCCCCCCCCACCCCCTACTCTCTTTCTCATTCATTTGAACTTTCTCCCTATCTCTCTCTCTCTCTCTCTCTCTCTCTCTCACTCCCTGTCTCTCTTTATCTCTCACTCTCTCTCTCTTTCTCTCTTTTACTCTTCTCTCATCACTTCTCTCTTCATCTCTCTGTATAATAATGGCAATAGATAGACAAAGGTTCAGGGCCCTTTATAAAAAAAACTAAAACAATAAGGGAGCCCCCAAAAGAGATCCAAAAAGACCCATTTAACAATACACACAGTAGCCTGATCAAATTTAGCTTTGTAGCTCTTTTATAAACTCATCTCTAAATCAAGCACTCTCCTCCTTTTTCTCTTTCACATAAGACATCTATTATAGGCCTTATGGAGTGGTGAAGTGTGACGTCATCAAAAAACAATTGATAGAATTTCTCAATTTTTTTTTCATTTTCCAAAAGAGCATAAAAAATAATGTCCAAATTTTTGATGCTCTTTCGAAAAGTGAAGAAAAAATTGAGAAATTATAAAAAATAGATTGTTATGACGTCACAGCTTCGGTACTCTATACTTCATCACTTTCATGAAGCCAAAGAGATGTTTCAGTAACTGCTGATATGACACAAGTATATTATCTCCCATTATCCATGTACACCACCACTCATCCCTCAACCAGCATGACGCAGTCTACATAACCGACCTACATGTACAGACCAGACCAGACTAGAAGGAATGCATACCTACCAACCTTTCATAGCAAAAATTAGGAATCTCTCAAAGCAAAATTGGAAATACAGTCTACTTGGTATATTTTTCACAGAATTTTTCAGAGAAAAGAGGAATCTGGGGTTCAAAACAACAGCTTGAAGGCCAAAATATAGGAATCATCCTCTAATATATAGAATGCATCTAGTTGTCTTGTCTATACATAGGCCGTTTACCTTTCACTTTAACACCAAGGCTCACGCTTATAAAAAAAAATGCAACTACTATGAAGAAACTTTAAATCAAGGGCAACTTATATCTCATAAGTATGCAGTTGTAATTAATTTCAAGTTGCGATTAATTTGAATCATTCGCAATTCTTTATAATACAGGGCCCATGCAGGTGTCCACCGTAGCTATAGTAGCCAGTTCAGACTACGGGAAAATCATATAAACCTTGTTTAGAGAAACGTTGAATAAAGAATCATCACAGTGCGAAAGGGCCTATACAGACTAGACAAAAGCATCGTTTAATAAAGAAACATATAAAAAAGATAGTTTGAAAGAGGTCAGCTGACATGTTACATGTAGCCAGGGTATGTTAGTTTAAATGGATTCCGCATCTAAGAGGGCCCTTTGAAGCAGTCCGCTGCACCGAGAGTCTTTTTTCCCCCTATCATAATCCCCTTAATTCCCCACCCGGACCGCACAGCTCGTAAATCTCACTCCCGAAACTGAGTGACATAGGGCTCGCGAAATGCATTGTTGGAAATACACATCGGCTGCTAACAACAAAAATAGCGCCGTACAGTAAGGGAAGTGTATTTGGTAGGCGACGATTTAGACTTTCTGACTGATTTTGAGGAAGATTTGATTCTTGAGCCTGGTGTATGGGAAGTTGGAGACCAATACAAGTTATGAACGTGTGAAATTCCATCAACGGAAAATCTTATTCGTTGCAGCGAACCAGAATGTACGGTTTTCATCGTGAATGCGATATGCGTAGGCCACTCCAGCAAAGCATAGATAGTTGATACTAATGCGTATTGACTACTAGCACTGCAGTACGTGTAAATAGGCAGCATTTGAATACATGAATAGTCAATACACTCACAACATACAAATGCACATAATTATTCCGATGCGATTGATCGGCAAGTTTGACAGTAGACTCACAATTTTAATTTTTAAATTATTCTTTCTAACATTGGAAAGTTTAACAAATTATATTTTAATGCTCTTTAGGTATCATCAATCGTCACTAAAGTACTGCCTTTGAATGAAATCAGTTGAGTTTTGTACAGTGGTGTTTGAAATGTTGATAATCAATAGCACAACTTTTAATACACGGCCAGGTTAGTAATGCAGCTGCAGCTATGTGTGTTAATACCACCAACAACATCCAGCATGTACAGCCCAGCGAGCACGGCGGCCCGTACTCGGGGTGAAAAGTGGTGATGAATTGACATCTTCTAACCCTCATTAAACCAAATGCGCAAATATATAACACAATTTCATTTAGTTATTTTAAGAGATAAACTTATGGACTACCTTCCTAGCTATGTAAAAATTTCGGAAACTTTCGGAAAATGTCAATAATTAGAAGAGAACGTGATGATGATGAGAAACTTGCATTCACTCTAACTCACGATTTCCTTGGTCGATTTCGCTGGTTCAGATGGCTACGTCTTCAGTAGAGTTATCCGAGCACAGCGAAAGCATTTGATAACCAATAGAAGGTTGCTTTGTGCCATAAGTTGTTGATTGTGTGTTTTTTATATTATAGCTATATACATCTTCAATCAGTATGACGTCATTTTCTCGGTGACTCGCATGGCTTCAAAGCCTTCTTTTTACGACCAAGTGTTTGGAGAGCTTAGGGAAGCAGGCCGCGTTGCGTAACACTTCGTAACATTTGGATCGCCAGAGGGCATCTGTGGTCTGATAAGGGCGGCTGTTGATGGATTTAATGGCTGAATAGGGTTACATTACTTGATGTTAAGCCAAGTTAATCTTGAATATCTTTCCCTCGGGAAATTCTTTCGAGACGGTACATCCATTTAAACTAACATACCCTGATGTAGCTGCTAATAATTCATCAGTGTGCGCCCACAATAAGCCTTGCCTGTTTATACGATTTTCATACTTCACACTAGAGCGGCACCCTAAATCTTTATTGAGTTTTTGTTCAAAATGATGCTCAAACATGCTTCAAAAAAATTGATCGTGTAGTTTTACAATGATTTCTGATAGTCTGAAAGCCGGGTAGGTCTATTGACATATGTCAACAATATGTCTGCAATACCAATACCAACATTCCTTTCACAGTCACCGTGGCAGCGCAGAGAATTCTTCTCTTTCCTACCGGTAATCTTACAGGTGTCTTGATGTGTCATCTAATGATTAGCTGCATTTACACTGCAGCACAAATCATCGATTTTTCTCACATTCTGGTGTTTCGTTGGTAGTTTCATAGCAAGTACCAGCGAACAACAACAACAACAAATTGAAAAATCCATCTCTGGAGTGTTTTTTTTTTTTAAATGCCTGCATAGATTTCGCAGATTTTTACAGTGTACATACATGCTCGCTCTCTAAACTTTGGTATGATTCCCGTTTTTGGTCATGTGACTCTCCTCACTTCCGTGCAATCTCATGCACACTACTCACCCCAAAATCAGAATGAGCAAAAACCAACATTTTTAAAGGGTTTTTCCATTAGTGTTAAAATGGCAGACAAAAAACAACTATGATTTTCAAATATGATGCTTGGGCTGTGTAAATGGGCCTTACAGTAGAATGTGGGAAATCTATCTTTTCAACACAAACTACACAATTGTAAATTTAGTTTGAACCCTGGAAATGGCACTATGGTTCGTCTCCAAGACATTAATCTACATTTGCCACTTGACCCGGGTGTAGATAATGGGTACCTGGTAGGATACCAAATAGAGTGAAACCTGCTTTAGGGACCACCTACAAAGACCACATTTTTTGTTTCCCTTGAAAAGGGTTTCTCATTGAAACATGTACTAAGGAACCTGTACATAAAAAACAGGGGGAAAATACAAAGGGAAAATTAGCCCCCAAAATGCACAAAAAAGCCCCCGAAAGTAAAAAAATGAGCCCCAAAAATTTGCATAGAGTTCAATGCAAAACAAATTAAAGAGTGTTATTTTCATGCAAGCAAGCTTGAAAAGTAGCCCCCGAAATGTTTTTATTAATTTTGTCCCTGCATAAAGACCACATGCCTATAAAGACTACTTTTCTTGTCTCCCTTGGGTGGTCTTTATAGACAGGTTAAACTGTATCAAGTAACACAGAACCACTCTCCTTATTTCGAACAAAGTCAGGACAAGAAACTGATAATCAATTCACTTCACCTTTAAAAATCTGCTTTATAATCATAACTACATGCAAATGGACATATACATACAGTATTGAACATTCAAAATGTGATGCAAACTTTAGAATCAGCCATCTAGCCCAATGCCCGGTGAGAAAACAGAACTCATTTTTAACCCTGCACTCCTCCATACATCCAAAAGTCTATATATAACATCATTGGAAGCTGTCATTTCTTGCTGACTTCACAGTTTGTTGTCCGACACAGGTTCATGGAGTCCTCTGTACCTACGTAATACAGGTGATGGCCCAGCAATGATTGGAATATTGACTTTCATATAGCTTCATTTTCTTCAGTACTCACGAAGAACTTCCACCTTCGTTGCTCAAATGCCCTCTTGACCTATGCAATATGAATACCAGTAATGTGGTCTAATTTAAGCTGATTTCATTTGTAGCAACTTATGAAATGTTTGTTTCTCTCTTATTCTCCTGCTTCTCCATAATGCATGCCAAATCTAATTTAATCCTTTCATCTTTTTTCTTCTCCTTCTTCTTCTCCTTGTCCTCTTTATTATCACCTTCTCCTTCCCAATCTCACTTCCATCTCTCCCGATACCTTCTCTTCTATCTTTTTCCTTTTCATCTTTTCTTTTTCTACTTCATCATATTTAGGCCCGATTAACATACAATTTGACTTACAATCAATAGGAGGCGCGATAGCTCAGTCGGTAGAGCAGTGGTCTCGTAATCCGGTAACCCCGGTTCGAAACCAAGGCGATGCGCTATTGCCCTTTGGTAAGGCATTAATCCTCATTACCAGGTCCCTCAGAGAGGACCTAAAGCCGTCGGCCGTTTGGTTGCTTACTTACAAGCATTTATGCTTTCTTAGCAGTCAGGTAAAATAACCACCACCACATAATTGTGTAAATCTATTATACCTCCGATCTTGCTCCATTTAATTGTATTTTACCATGCATTGTATCTATATGTATTGTGGGGAGATACAATTAATTGCAATAATTTATGTTACAGGGCCCTCATCTGTAAACTTTACTTCTTGTCTGATATAGATGCACTTTGCTCATACTGCATTCATTTATCATTGCATGGATCTATAAATCTTTTCAAACATTTATCAACACAATTTAGGAATAATTACGGCAGTAGCCTAAACTCCCCTCATCTTCCCCAATACACTATTAATACCCTTCACATTGAGCTCATTTTCAAATAGGTTTAATGAATAAGTTTCCCACATCTTTGTAGCAAAGCATTCATAAACTGGACCTCCTTTCCATACAGAGCATCCCTTTCAATTGCTGCAACTCGTAGTATGTTCAGACTAAAAGGAATTTATACGGAACCACTATAAAGAAACGTATAAATAAACGTCCTACTTAAAATGAAACTGGATTTGAAGCAGTACATTGATATGCCAGCTGGCCAATCATCACTGCACGCTTATGATAAGCCCCACCCACTGATACGATTTTCATGCGATACGTTGAGACTAGAGCAGGACCCCGATTCTTCATCAAGTTTTCATTCGAAACGATGCTCAAAAATAAGTTTTGCTCTACAACGTTTGTTATACAACATTTGTTATACAACGTTTGTTATACAATGTTCGTTATAAAAAAATTATTTATTAATCGGACTAAAAAACTTTAATTACACTGTACTTATTGTATAGCTATACAATGAATTCTGGTAGTCTGAATGAGGGGTAACAGGCACAGCCCTCCTATATATATTGTCCACTTCTTTTATGAGAGCTAGATATGTAATCTCTAAAGGAAAGAAGAATACAATGTAGGTTACTCATAATTTTGAGTATTAATACCCTCCCTCTTTGACAAACTGTTTATTCAGAAGAATTAAAGTTGGTTTATCACTGACAGGTAATATTTCAAGCAGGTGGATCTTTTATTCAAGTTTTTATAATCACAGGAAATTTATTTCAGAGGGGATATAAAAGCTGTCAAAATGAGGTTCACTACTAAATATTTGTCATTCTTCATGGGGTAAAAGAAATTTTCACTACTGCAAAAGGGAATGCCCTTTTATGTGACCCAGATAATTATACAAGTATTGGCAAAAGGAAAGCCCTATTTTTATATCTTTTTATAAATCAATTAACATCTTCATCTACAAATGTAAAGCCATGCATACAAGGAGAATTAAACACAAAGAATATCATGATGGATATTAATATAAAATCAGGGTAGCTCAGCTTGAACCTGTGGTACAAGTACCATGATGTATGTATAAAGCGTTATGTGCAAGGTAATTATCATTACTATTACTAAAGAAAGAAATCAAGGCTGTATAAATGTACCATGCACCAATTGAATCTCAAAATATGTTAGATTTGATGAAACCCTTAGTTAATCAATTATTAGAAGAAAGAACAAGTGGTATGTGAAGGCATAAAATCCCAAAGAAGGATATGAGTAAATGGGTCTCGACTTTATGATTATCATCAAATCGTCTGTTTTGCGCCAGAAGGGCATTAACTCTGTGTAAAAGGATATGAGTTAATGCCCTTCTGGCTCCAAACAGATCAAATATAAATAAATAATCACATTTTCAGTTTAAAGACAAAACAAAGATGAATAAAAGAATCATCATTGTGGGTAATTCTTTTTCATTTATCATGATAAACCACACAAAAAAGAAATAAATGCCAACTGAATGTATCAAAAGTATTCAATGAAATTAAAAACAACTGACTTGCACATCAAATTTTCATGTTAGGCCTTCACGTAAATAGGTACATGTAAATATCATGATTCTTATACTGACATCAAGAGAGGCCAGCAGACTACACTAAATTTCATCATTTATGCAATTTTTAGAACTCAAGGTTTTTCTAAATTTGACTTAATTTCTTCTCTCCCTCTGAACAACCTTGATGGTATATTATTTACAAGAGGCCTAGAACTAGATATTGATTTAGCCTATAAAAAATGTCTGATTTGCAATTACAATATTTTGCTCCCCAGACGCATCCAATGGAACGGCTACGGAGGAACCAGTTCAGGGGTGATCGTGTAGCGATTATCAATACATGCACCGTGTCGGTAGTAACTCAATTAGACTTGGAGATATACAGCATGGATGAGAATCTTGCACCATCATTACAGAAGGCTACCCATTGAAGCATTTGCCTGATAGCCCGGGCTAGGGCACATTAATTTATCCTTAGGGCAGGAAAATTTCAGGGAAAAATCAGCAAATTTGGGCAACTTTCCCAAAATAAGCGTGACTAAATTCAAAACAGTGCGAAACAAAATATGGAAGAATACATGACACTATGCATAAACAATTTTAACAATTGCTTTTAGTATTTTGTACATGTAAGTACTCCAGCAGTTATAGATCTATACGAAAGATACCACATGCATGTGTGAATCTAAAAACGGTACAGACAAGAATGAAGATAATAAAAGACGATTGTCCGAGTATTCAGAACTCTGTTACATATGCAGCTTTTTTTTATTGAGATGAGGAGCTTGAACGAACTCACACCTCCCAGAGGAAAGTCTAACTGTGCCCCACTTCCATTCATCTGTGCATAATTTATTACCTATGCTTGCAGTACCCATACATGAGAAACCCCCAACAGATCAATGCTGTTCAACACTAATGACCTACTTGGCGACTGCTACAGTTCGCATGCCTTCTTGCATAAGGTTAATGAATAGCTTTAACCTTTTAAACATGGATTAAAGAAGCTTTCAGGAAGCTTTACAAATTATGTGTTGCTTTCAAAACATTAAATGTGGCAAAACTTCTTAACACATTTCAAGGCAGGTTGATGAATACATTGACCCTCTTTATCAGTGAATACATGTACAATGTGGAATAATCAGTAATGCGCGACTTGTCGCGGCTCTGCATGCAATCTACGGAAGCGAGGAGTGTCACGTGATCAAAAACCGGAATCGTACCCATTAAAGATTATAGAGCGGGTATTCCGTTTATTTGTAATGTGAGAAAAATATTTTATTTTTGCTTGCAGCGTAAACGCAACTAAGGTCTTAAACTGTAGATGTATAATGTAGATCTATATCAGCAAAGGGGGCAAGGTACCACTAGCCTACATACATTCCTTCATGTCAACAAGCCTCGTCTTTTTAATTTGTAATCATCTATTGAAGACCTTGACTTCTACTTGTGCATCTTCTTCGTCATAGTCTCATCCACAGACCCATAACCATTGACCTACATTCAACAATAGACCGGATCACGTAAATATTCAAATTTATGCATGTTTCATTCCTGAGGACCTACATGTAGTGGCGAGGTATTTCATTAACCTTTTATCAATGAATGGACTATAATACTTGGAATCCAGTCTGCATAAATGTACATTACTTGTTGATATGTCGGACATGCCTCAGGCAAACTTTCAGGTTGTCAAGAACAACTTTATTTTAAAAAATATGCATAGAATTGAATATGTTAGCAAACCTGTCTTTAAGAGTGATCTCGCGCACAGGCACAAACCCATATTGATATCAAACTTTAACAAAGGCAGTCTAAAGAAAAGACTACATTCAATTTTAATAGCCGATAGGCCCTTTGCTCGCCAGCCACTGAATTCTTCAACATTAAATAAAAAGTTTAACTTTTAAAAATCCAATTCATCAAAATCTATATATTTAAACAACAACAAATTTAAAGGAAAAAAAATCAGAAGAGAAGAGGCGTAAATATTCACTTCTGAAATTCTATCAATATCTAACTCTTTCATATTCCAAAGATGATAAAGGAATGTGGCATTTAAGCTTTTTTGAGCACCCTAAGTTCCCAAACCCACCCCCAACATGAATATAGCGAATTTGACAGAAATCCATGATTTCCGCAAATCCTTAAAACCCTCGATAAATCCAAGCTTCACGCAAACCTCTTCGAAAACAACCTTGTATACATTCCAATGCCAGTTTTAGCTATATCGTCCTTGTTTTCACGAAGTGACGGTAGTGAGGAAAATCGTAACGCAAAGTGAATGCAATTTTTTTTCACTACCGTCACTTCGTGAAAACAGCGACGATATGTTCACACAAGAGTGGACCTGATTAATTTTGAGAAAAATATTTTTGTGAAGACAGATTGCAGAAGGCTCCTGTTAATGTAACATGTGAGCACGTCTCTGAGAAATTTCTTGCTCAAAAGTCCATTATCATACAGATATTGACTTGTAAGTTGTAGGGTGTGTAACTATAAGATAACTTTTTTTTGTTTAATACCGTAGGGGATTATATTTTATTACAACATTCTTGAACAAAATCTTTTTGAAATATCGCTGCAATGCAAACAGCGAAAAAAATACATAGGGGCTCAGGTCAAATTAGCCCCTGAAATGCAAAAAAAAGAGCCCCCAAAAGTCTAAAAAAGAGAGCCCCAAAGTCTAAAAAGAGCCCCAAAGTCTAAAAAGAGCCCCAAAGTCTAAAAAGAGCCCCAAAAGTCTTAAAAGAGCCCCATGCAGGTAAGCTTGAAAAGTAGCCCACAATTTTTTTTAAAATATTTTTTCCCCTGAATGCAAGCATGGCTCATCCCTGATGATTGAAGCTTCCACTCTCAAACCATTTTCAAAACCCACACCACAGGCAAAATATGTAAGTGTATCTGTCATACTTCAGTTATTGAAATTAAAGGAGAAGAAACGGTTCTGCACTTCTGCCACCTGGTTCAATCTGTCTAATATCCAATATTGGTTACTTCCTAAACGGCAGGGTATATTCGAGATAGAATTCCCTCGAAAATTATTTCCATATGTCATCAGCTCCAATTAAAGGTGTTTGTGGTGAGTAAACAACTAAGGGGAAGTTCACATATGACTCATCATAGAATTAATTACATAATCCTATCCTGAATATATGAATTGCCTGTGATTTGAAATATTTGTGTAGTGTGATTGGTTTGGTTTAGGAGGGGAGGGGAGGGGATGGAAGTAATCTACCTATATTGACTATTAAAAGGAAACAACTGTCAAATTGCATTGCACAAATTGTATGTATTTCTCAATTCGAGAGCACTGACATTTTTTGAAATATTTAGGCCTATGATTCTTTGTACAATGTACATGTAAATTGTGGACATGTTATCCTGAGTTATGTGTAATATAAATGTACTCTTATATTGTCCAAACTTCTCTTGTATTTGGTATAATTACAGTATTTGACAATTTTTCAGATGGCAGTCACTTCTGTTTGCCAAAGTATTGCATCACTGAATGTACATCCTTGACACATATATACTCTCTTTAAAAAAAAGAGTGAATTTTCACTCTATTTTCACTTTCTTGGGAGTGACGTCCGTGATCACTTGTTTAGGAGTGAAAATCAATTGATTTTAGAGTGCTCTCTAAGAAGAAAAGAGTGAATGTTCACTCTATTTTCACTACATTTTCACTCTCCAGAGGAGTGACGTCCGTGATCACTCGATTTTTTTTTAGGGAGTACATGTAGTGTACCGGGTATATACAGTGTATATATCTAGGTTTAAAATTATGAAGTGTTATGAAGTTATGAATTAAACATGACTCCAACTGGATTATATCTTTTTATGAACAAATTTTAAGCTCTATATATTGCCTTCAAATGAGATACTGGTAGTCTATGAATCTGTATACTCAAAACTTAACAAAATCCCTTCTTTTAAAAGACTACAGTTGTTTATGTTGTCCTGTAACAAGAGATATCAATATTATATACCATGAACTTGTTACACATACTTGCTACTTCATGCAGGCCCCCAATGGCAAGGGTTAAATGCCAAACTCATTCCAAGGCCTAGTTAATGAACTCATTAAAATATCTTTGTTTACAGAGACAGAGAAATAGGGGCAGATATATTGAGACAGTAAGAGAGAGACAGAGACAGGCAAAGGGGGAGACAGAGACACAGAGAGACAGAGAGAGACAAAGAGAGAAAGAGGGACAAACAAACAGAGTGAGAGCAATAAGGGAGAATAAACTAAGATGAGTTTCAATGTTGTAATCATATGCCAACAAAATAATATCGTGCACTAAGCAGAAGGGTCAAGTCCCGTCGCGGCACTAATATCCTTTTGGCAAGACATTCAGCGTGTTTCCACAGAAAAAAAGTGGAACACGGATTATCTTTTCCGGATTGAAATACCGTGTCGCGGCGACACGGTATTAAACCAATCTGTTTCCACAGCACGCAGCATTCTGATTCGCCCCGATTCCATGTTCCAAGTCAGGCAAATGCCGTGTCAATCGGAAGTCAAGATTCAACCTTTGACCTCGATCGTGGATTCAGATCTACACAGGATTCCACGCTATTCTATTGTGACGTACATTTTTCATTGTTACGTACAGCGCATATATAAACATATTATTGTATAATCACCGAATCTCGCTGCAGTGGTGATTGGGGCTTCGCGCGCTCTGATGCTCCGCCAGACACGGTTTGTCACTGTGTGTTTCCACAGAGATTTTACAGGGAGTTTGTTGGGATCGACACGTCAAGATCCAACTCCCAGAGGTGGATCTGATAATCCTCATCTCGGTCGACTCGACCCGACACGCTTGTGTTTCCACAGGAAAACTGACACTGTATGACACGGTATGACATGGTATGACACCGATAATACCGTGTTGATGTTTTCTCTGAAAGCACGCTGATTAATCTACATTTGCCACAATCTACCCAGGAGATGTACCTAGAGCGCCATAATGGTAGCCATACTAGAGCTAGAGTAACAATGTGGAGCACCAGGAGTGTCAAGTCTGACAGATATGAGTACTATACAAGAACCCATTATTATTATTATTATTACATATTCATGGGAAGAGCACTATTTCATCATGTGATATCCAATAATAGCGCCTGATATGTACTTCCCCAAGGATATTAGTGTACTCCTACACATGCATCCCCCCTTTGACAATGTTCCAGAGCTTCATTCTCATAACTCACTTTGGACTCAGGTAATCTACATGAGTAGCATTGGACAAATATATATCTTCCTTCTTAACATTGGCAGCATCAACAATTCCCTTGACTGTCATATTTACATTTGCCTAAAACAAATGTCAAATCTAAATTGAATAAGAGTCGTAGTTCACATACCTTGCAGAAAGTACCATTTACAATGGGAAACAATGGTACATTTGTCTCGACTCTAAAAAGTTCCTTTTTTTTTTTTTATTGATATTCAATTTCCCATCCAACTTTCATAAAAAACTCATATAGAGCATGCTATCAATTACGTTCACATTTTCTCACGTATGTTCAATCATTTTTTTTTGTACCTTTATTCTACAAAAATATGATATTCAAGGCAATTAAGTTTTAAATCTCATGATCTCTAATGGGTTACATGTAACTTCTATTTCAAACAGTTTGGATCATAATATTCGTCCTTGATCAAAAGGCCGGAAGGCTGGAAACATACATAACAAGACAAATTTAATAATAAAATTGCTGTTTTTTCCCTCAGCCGTTGGCTCATTTCACGGCCAAGTAAGGAAAAGGCCCGTTTACATATCCCAGAAAATATTTTGTAAAAAATCATACGTTTCTTGGACTGCCATTTACACTATTGGGAAAACCCATTACCTGAGTTTGGTCTTATAATAAACTTGGTCTTATATGAAACTAAACTGGATTAGTTTTAATACTAAATTAATCTGCATTGGTCTTGCAATAAAATAACATTGGTTTATAGTCTTACTGAACTAACACTATTAACATGACAGACAAAGAAAGCGGACAAAATATACAGTTCCTCAGGTAGACAAAGGAACATCCCTTCACTGCTATTATGTAAAAGGGTGAATATGCATGTGACACCTGTTCTACACATTTTTACATATGGATGTTCTTTTGTCTACCTGAGGAACTGTATATTTTGTCCGCTTTCTTTGTCAGTCATGTTCATATTGTAAACTAACTGAACTGAGGAGGAAAGGGTGGGTAGCTTAGGAATAATAATAAAATTAATAATACTCAGTTTTTATATAGCGCTTATTAGAATCACTAAGCGCTTCCAAACTTGGAGATTATTACCCCGACTTCTGATCCCAAAGCTTGAGAGTGTGAACACATCAATCCTAGTGGATTAATTATGGGTCAAAATGGCCTTTCAGTGTGAAAGGTCATAGTTTCAATTTATCTTTACTTGGTCCAAATGTATCAGCCAGAAATAGGCAGAGTTAAAACCTGTAAACGATTCCTTTTTTTACACTTTAGTATCTACATGTACATGTTTGCAATTGCCAATATGGACATGCAGATTAATCCTACACATCAATACAACACAAAAAAGCTCCAAATCAAGTTCAACACATTCTTGGCAAATACAATACAGCTAATTGTTGCAATCACAACTTGATAAAGACACTAATTCTTCATGAAATCCCCATCTATCGGCACAGTCTTCAAACAAACTGAAAATCAAAAGTTTTGCAGAATGGCGGGAGCTGGTTTTCATCATTGCTTGGCAACCGTATCATCGTCGAGCCGACGGTCAGGAAACCAGAGGATGGCATCACGAAGCAGGAGACGGGAGGAAGGAGGACATACACTTGGATCGACACCAAGCTCAAAAAGGTTACAAGTTGTTTCAAGTTTTGATACTAGTTTCAAGTTTTGATACTAGTTTCAATGTTTATTTGTGCATTTGTGGCTCTTTCCTCATCGTTTGCATGCTGCTTTGTGTATCAAGCAACCTCCAATGCCTTAAAGCCCCACTGTACTATTTATAGCTTCTTGCGCCCTCTATACAGCAAACAGTGCCTAATCGGTGACCATTGGTCCCCCATGATCCTCTTCTTCTTATGTTAATTGAGAGCTGATTTGACGAGATAGCCACCTATCAGTGACCTTGCAGGGTGGTCTAATCCCTCCTGTAACTAGTACAGATGGGCTTTAAATGATTCTTGGGTGCTCAGTCTTCTTCTCAGGTGCTACATGGATGATTGCTCTGGTCTTTTACAGTACATCAGAAATATGGTTTGCAATTGTGTTTTAAATTAAAAGGGCCATCCATACCTCGTAATAACTTAAAGGTAAAGACCAGTATTGGTAACGCCCCAATTTCAAAAAATGAAATGGAAGCTCTCATTACCAATCATGTGAAAGAATATGTTTTGGCTAATACATGATAAAAAAATTGCCAGGAAACCGCCTACTAATTCATATATTTGGTAAATTTGTTTCTCTCATGGTCGTGTGAGAGATATAGGGTAGTCCCATATACATCTTTCTGTGTATAGTGCTTGTAACTTTACAAAGAATGGGCCATATTTCTTATCATTTTGATGATTCCAGAACCTTGCAGATGCTAGATGCTAGATGATCAACCTTTTCTGATCGATTCCACAACGTTTCTTTCACAATGCAATCGCATGACCATTACTGGTCTTTACCTTTAACTAGTACAGAAAGTGCCTTCTCCCTTGGGGCACTACTCAAAATATATGATGGATAGCATTATTATAGATGTTTAGAATTTGGGAAGTATAGGATATGATTGGTCACGGGTCAATTGGCACCAGAGCATGTGTCCTACAAACTAGTTCTTGGCGTAGCTAAACTGACATACTGAGGATGGATGGAGAACCCATTCTCTTGACAGGCTTGGACTATGGAACGCACCGTTGTCAGGTGAGCCGCGGTACAACCTTTAAATGTGTATGAGAAGATCTAAAGAGAAACTGTGATTTCGTCCGCTCACATCTGCTCAATTAAAGGCATTAAGGAAGAAATATTTTTTTAATATGAATTCACAAGAAACATCAATTGAAACGATGCATTGAATGCAGTATGAACATTATAAGCACACGCTCAATTACAGGCTTTCGGGAAGGAATATTGTTTAATACAAAATCAAAAGAAACGCCATTTGTAATGATGCATTAAATGCAATATGATCAATTTCGCGTGTACAATTATATAATTTAAGAGTTTGCCGCTATTCTCTCGAGGCCACCATCGATTTCAAGCTTTACCGCTCATGATGGCGGTCTCCTGCCTTTTCTGTAATTTATCTTCTTTCTTTTTTTTCATTGAAATTATATTTGTGTTTGTATGCATCTTATTTAATGTACTTAAAAATGTATAATTATGTAAAATGAAGAAATATTTGTTACTTTATGTATATGATTATGTTCTATTTTGAAAATGCAGAAATAAAAACAAACAAACAAACAAACAAACAATGTGAACAGTAAATGAGCAGTAAAAACTACAAACACAGATTCAAACCATGCATTGCTGTATACTGCATAGATATGCTGTAAGCAAGGGGCACTCTCTCATAAGGGCAAAGGGATTGCCAAAACTGTCAATACTCAACTGTCCAACTTCATCACCATTAAATCTAGTCCACACATTTTTCTTACTTATACGAGAAGTCATACAGAGTCCAATCCATATTGCATTTAACTTCTACATGTACTGTACTTCCATGTGTATACTCAAGCATTCATCTGTACTAAGCATTAGGTTAATTTACATTTAAGATCTTGCAGCTACATTATACCTACAATTTAAAACTTAAACAATTATATAAATTAATGTGTGTTAAAGTTCAAGTTCAAGATGTCTTGCTAAAAAAATATATAAAAATCTGCCTCTCTTTTCCTCCACATTAGAGCAATATAACTCGCTGTACTGAACTCAAAAACAACAAATTCAATGGAACCTGCAGAGATAGATATTATATGAATAACTCAAATGGATTATATATTATCTACATTCCAACAAGAGTATTATCTCATCAACCTGTACAAAGTTTAAGGAGACAATTAATTTTCTATTTTTACCCAGACATCCTCAACGATTACCAGTTCCATGTTCTTGAGAACACAGGTTCACTGAACGTTCGATCCTGTCATCATATCATACATCGAATTGGGCTAGATATATAGCGCTGATAGGATGCTGAAACTATTTCAGGATTGATGTCGGGAACCTGAAGATGACAGATGAAGGCCAGAATGAGTTGGTAGAATTAAACCAATAACATGTATAAAGTGAATGTGTAATAGTGAATGTGTAATAACATCTAAGTTGTACTTTTCGAGGAGGCTCCATGCTAAAAATAATCCCAGAATTTAATTTGAACAACATCCGAGCCTTCCGACAAGGGTACATGAGCATGTTCCTTTAATAGTTGCACCCCTTCTTCTATCTCTATCTACAGATCTGTTTTCTCATCCCTTTCCAACCCCATTTATAGACCAACTTACGAGTCGAAACCTCTACATTAATCCTTCTGTGCCACTTACTTCACAAACAATTATAAATAAACTTTCAAGACACATTTTCACGTCTAATTCAGGTGAAATCGGGTACAAAATATATTCAAAGACAGTGTATACAAGTGCTGGTTCCACTTTCAACATAAGAAGGATTTTTCCTGATCCATACAAATTTATACTATAGCCTACATGTAATTTGCCAAAATAAATGTGCACACCACTTCCATCCTCCTTATTGTAAATCAAGACTTTTTCATTTTCAATTACTCAAAACAGTTTTATTCTCTAGTCACCCCTGGATCAAGATTAAAAGTAATCCTTTGAAAGTGTTGGGGGAAAAAAAATCAGCTACTCTCATAACATTACATTTGTAAAGATTTGTTGACTTATTATAATTATACATGTACTTTGCAGAGTGCAGCATCAATGTTACTTTTAAAAAGGTCCAAGAACCAACCTGCTCTGCAGTTCAAATAAATTCCACGCTATTTAACAGATTTTTTTTGTAATATTGAACCAAAATACAACATTTACCCTTATCGTTCCTTTATAGAGACCATATCCAACTGAAAAATGAAATGGATGAATTATATATCAACGGAAAGCTTAAAGCCATAGATTACAATAATATCACTTATATGCCATTTGAGTGTCTGTCAGAGGGGTGCAAAAAATTAGGTTTTAATTTGCTTCTGCGCAATAATGAAAGGGTAAATACTTTTTATTCCTTTATATTTTTATTCTACATTCCTTCAGTTTTCTATTTATATCAAGTTGTATTTTCATCGGATAGGGTCTTTAATAGTTTAAAATCTAACTAACGTCACGCGACTGTGCGCAAGTCGCACCTTAATTAAGAATTAACCGTACCCTGGGACACGGGTAATCAGTCCCATCACTAAGAGTTTCTCAAAAATAGTGACAGAAGGCAAAGATATGACCGAATCCTGAGCGATAAAAAGCGCCAATTATAAAAGGAAACAACTTCCTAAGCAACATCTAAGAGGATTTCAGGAGATAAGTGAATCTGAAAATCTGGATGATGAAGTGATATTAGTCTGGAGTCTGGGACTACCTGGTAATACCTGGTAATCCTTTGAAATAGGTGAAATCTCTGGCTCTTAGGGCATACTTTACAGGGAGCACTTGAATAAGTAATCAGATAATTCTGATAAGCCAATGGATTAGAGAGCACATTTGTATCCTAATGACCGATTCATGCTATCCATGGGTACCTGGCAGGAATTAATTCCTTGAAATACTAGAGCGCTGTAAAGCCGGGGTAATAATAAATGCCCCTCGGAATAGAACTTCTAGATAAGACAGCGCTATACAAATGCCTATTATTATTATTATCCAGTTTACATGCCAGCTTAGAGGATGATCTTTAATGACAAATTGTAATATTCAAGACTTCAAAAACAAATTGTGTCTCTCTAGGGGTATTAAAGTCTTCAATGAGAGATAACTGTAAGAATCAAATATGTGGGTTGTTATTTTTTCATCAGTATTCATTTTAAAGAGGAATTACACAAATGTATTCATATCAAAGGCCACAGAAACTAGCTGTTTCAGATCCATGGAACTCCCATACCTAATTTCTTTTTGAAAAAAAAAGCAAACAAATAAATACATCTTATAGATGTTTGATCTGTAACATGATAATACAAAAATCATCAGAACACTTTGCATTCCTAATTAATACAAATTGTCAGAGTTAAATAAAAACCCTGCCTCTTCCACTCTGCCTAAAACTTTCATTAACATCTCTTGATGTGTATGCAAAGTGAAAGCAAAATCAAGATGAGCCAAAGAAAAACACAGGGGGTTGCCCCATCCACCCCCACCCAATACCCCTATGGTCCCCATCATGGATTATTTTCAGAGATTTGGGGGCCTACAGTATTGGACAAAGTCACATTGCGCCCCTCCCCTCCATCACCCCACCCCCTTCTTGAATAAAAACAACATTGGCTAATATCATGTTCAAGATTAGGAAAGTGAGAATTTTGTATATAATTATTCACTGGTACTACTGGTACCCCCACACTGATTGAAATATTTCGACGCTGTATGCCTAAGGGTCGGCTCAGAGGTGCCTGTATCAATCACAGAGTAATGTGGACATCATCAGACTTGATTGGTGTTGACAATGATTTCACTTCCATTGATTAACTGCCTTATTAGCCTGATGAAGGACGAGGGCTGACTCATGTGCTAGGCTATATATCGAGGTGTTACGCTACATCAATTCAAGAAGTAAGGTGCAAGCAGAACTAGAAATAATCCCCATTCTAGGGGCCGTCTTATAAAGAGTTGATATTAATCGCAACTACATGTCATGTATTTACATTATTTTGTGTAAATTTGTCCTTTTATCTTCTTAATTTGCATGTATTTGATGTTTGTTTACTTTTTGTACTTTCATATATTAAACTGTGTTTATTTTTGTTCAGTGCAAATGTGGATGTAAATTCAATTCAATTCAATTCAATAATAGATAGGAGACAGCAAACTTACGATTAATTAGAGGACTTGCGATTAGAGGACTTCATTTGGGATTTGGGATCAATTGCAACTCTTTACCAGACAGGGTCCCGGAACTAGAAATGACCTCCATTCCTGTTGTTTTCATGAGTTCTTAACCTCCGTAATCACTCAATTGCTACTAATAAAATTCTTTTCAAATGATTCTATTAGCTCCATTTTTATTCTTCGTAATGACTTTTCACTTTGACCATCATTCTAATCACACCAACATCATAAGAATATTTTTCAAACCTTGGGCAGCCTTGGACCAACAGGACAAAGTCCATATAAAACTGGAAAAGCATCAGAGTATTAGAAAGCTTACAATTAATAATGATTTTATCCACCAATTCAGCTCTGTTCAAATGACATTTAAAGGAATCACTACATAATTTCTATGGTAGACAAGATTTGGAATTATAAGTAGTGAGATAATGTTGCATTTTCATATTTTGAGATCCCCTCTACTTCAATTTAAATGCAAGCTATACGCCTGTCCTCAACAGAGCGAAGTTGCAAAATAACCCGCTATTCTAACTAACCTGATCTCAAATTAGCCTCCTGATTTGCATCTTCATCAGCCCGCAGTTGCAATTAGCAGGCTATTTGGACGAGAAAATATCCCGAAAATTCTTGGTCTTGTTTATATCCCGCTTTGGGGGAAATAGCGGGGGTTATTGGCGCCTGTTTGTGATGAGCGTATCGGTCTGGTGAGGAAGCAATTTTGAACTACAGGAAAATATCCCGAGTCTGAAAATAGCAGGTTATTTTGCAACTTAGGTCTGATCAAGACATGCCCTTCAGTGTACATTTATAACTCGTGAATGTTTCTGAATAAGCGGGGGTTTATGAAACAAGGAAATACATGCACCTACATCTATCAGGGGGAAAAGACATTAAAAAAGTACCACATTGCTACACAAATTTCCCCCAATGAATCTTCTCCTTCCTTCCTTCTTACTAAAATAAACCACCTCATGAAGTCGGAGGATTGAGATAATAAGAGGAAACACCCTGTCTTGGCACACGCACTGATTTCTGGAGATAACTGACGATGTCTCGCAAACGAACGGGACAACCAGAAGCTTTCCCCAAGCGTCACTAGCTTCGTTTAAAGGTAAGGAATCAGGATTTATCTTGGAGGACATATTCAATTTGAATTTTAATACTGATAATTTATAATGTCATTAAACACTTTATTTGCCATACCAGGGCAAAAAACTGAAGAAAATCTTTTTCAAAGTCAAACCTGTCCATTGAGGTCAGCCAAAGGAAACAGAAAAAGTGGACACTAGAAACAAGTGGCCTTTCTAGACAGGTTCTACAACACACATTTCCTCTACATCGAGATAAATCACTTGGCCACTATAGACATGTGGCTTTTAATAGAGAGGTAGTCACTAGGCCCGTCTTCACTATCTCGAGATTGCCAAATATCCAGCTATTTGAACTATCCCGATCGAAACTATCCAGCTAATTTGCGTCTTCATTAGACCGAAGTAGCAAATTAGCTGGATAGTTGGTCGGGATAATATCCCAAGATATCTCGGTCTAGTTTGAAAATTATCCCACTATTTCCGAACTAGCGGGATAGTTTGCGACCGTCTTCATTAGACCGAAGTACGGAGTCAAATATCTCGATCCCATCATGCACAACGATTTCTGGTTTTCTGTGTTTACTAGTTGTACCAGCTCGCTGAGCGGTATAGATCGCACGTGCGCCGGACATCGTTGTGCATGATGGGATCGGGATATTTGACTCCGTACTTCGGTCTAATGAAGACGGTCGCAAACTATCCCGCTAGTTTGGAAATAGTAGGATATTTTGCAACTAGACCGAGATATCTTGGGATATTATCGACCAACTATCCAGCTAATTTGCTACTTCGGTCTAATGAAGACGCAAATTAGCTGGATAGTTTCGATCGGGATAGTTCAAATAGCTGGATATTTGGCAATTTCGAGATAGTGAAGACACGCCTACTACGACAGGTTTGACAGTATTTGATATTAGCATGGCAGCGAGGAGAGTCACGTGAGCAAGAATCAGTAAAAAAAAATAATAATAATAAAAAAAAAAAAATTATTTTTTTTTTTTAAAAGATGCATTTACACTGCAAAATCTGTGAAACTTCAGCAAGCATTAAAAAAAACCACACTCCAGACTTCAGAGGTGGGTTTTTGTTGTTGATTTGTTGTCATGTTTGCTAGTAGTTGCTATGCAAATAGCGGCGAAACACTGGAATGTGAGAATAATCTATTTTCGGCTGTAAATGTAACTCATGTAATTTTATTAAAGATTTAATCTACCTGAAATAACTATCTTGTCCTTCCTTTTAATACATACAAAACAATCTGCTAACTATTTTGTTTTTATTTTCATGTCCTTGATGGTTACCGGTATGTTGTATTATGGTTTCCATTTGACAGTCAATGAGAGACCATTTTAGTTCATCAAAAAAAGGAATTTGTTCAATTTTCTTGCCACTTTTGTTACAAATCAAATTAATGTAGTCTTTTCTACACAAATAATAATAATTAATCCTCAAAGGTTTCTTAAAATGTTTTGCTGTTCCTCTGTACAATATGGAGCCTTGATGTGCTGATGGGGGTAATTGAGTCCATTGTTCCCTATGTTTGTGTCAGCGTTAACAAAATTGAAGACACATAATGATGTACATGTATAAGAGAGAAACTTTTCAAGAAAACAAATGACTCTAGCACCACAATACATACATTGACACATGTGTCCCCTCCCCCTCCCCCTCCCCCTCCATTCAACTCGACTCCCATCTCCCTCCCCTTCCCTCCACTCCCAACCCTTACCCCCCCCCCCCTGACCCCATAAAAGCTTTAATTACCGGTATACTTTTTATTCTATTTTTATGCACTCACATTAAGTAAAAAGTTTGTGGGAACATCCTGTTTTTAACAATATAGAAAAATGAAAGAAGAAAATTCTGTAGTAGATTTTTGCCCTTCCCAGAATCTCAATCTCCAGTGCCGTCATTTAAGCACAGAAACGTATTGACGTCCTAAGGTTTCCTCGATCAAAAAACATTAAATTGACAGACTAAGCTGTCTCTACTAGTACTACTATAAAGCAAATACATCATCCGCTTTTAATACAATGTGCCCTATACACCAAAAACCTGTTCAAATCCTTTGAAATAATGAATGAATGAATGAATGAAATCACTGTTTTCTCTGAGTGAAAAGAAGCCTCATGTTTGCACAGTCCCATATATGCCTTTTGAGGAAGGGGGAAGTATTGAATTAATTTTAGGCATTTTATTTGGAAAACCCAATGTTGGTATATTGTAGAAAGTACTACAGAGGTATGCAGACAACAGATTTTATGAACAATTTAAAATTTAAAGGTTTCCTCGATCAAGAAACATTAAATTGAGAGTCTGAGCTGTCTCTACTAAAGCAAATACATCATTAGCCCTATACACCCAAGAAACCTGCTCAAATCCTTTGAACGAATGAATGAATGAAATCACTGTTTTCTCCTAGTGAAAAGAAGCCTCATGTTTACACAGTCCCATCTACGCCTTTTGGGGGAAGGGGGAGGACTGATTTATTTTTAGGCATTTTATTTGGAAAACCCAATGTTGGTACAGTGTACATGTATATTGTATAAAGTACAGAGGCATGCAGACAACAGATTTTATGACCAATTTAAAATTAACCGTCCTCATAAAAGGGTTAAAGGAAGCCTAAGGTACATGTATTCACCATCATCATGCTGAAATGCTAGTGTTTTTGTTTGTGTACATGTACATGTAAGAACACAGGCACCAGGCCAGGGTAATAAAATTGTAGTGCATGGAGTGTCAGGTCTGACAGACATGGCACTACATCTGTAGATAAAAGAACCCACTATTATCAGTCAATTGTACCAATTACCAAAACATGTTTTGATCTTGTCTTTTGATGTAAGGTGTTCCTATATTAAGTATGATACAGCATTGCCTAGAAATAGGTTGCACAGTAGGACTGTTTGAAAGCCTGTTGTGCTTTTGTGAGCAACTGTGCATACAATTTCCTTGAAGATGCCTAATGTTACTAAAGATTTTGAGATAGTGACTTATAATCATTTCAACTCACACTTTCAGGGTTTTTTGCTGAATATCATTTAGGGCCATACACCAAACTTCATCATCCCTTTCTTTCTTGTTCACACTTTACATGTAAGCTTGATTTTTCAATGCCAATCAAATTGACACTCTTAAGAATGTTAGCCTTTAATCCACACACTAAACTCCACTTCAGCATGAATTATCCCATGTGTGCATCAAAAATAACATGACGTGTCGTAAGCGAACATGATCCAAGTTGTACTATTGGTACCCCGCCAAATACATGATGATAGAGACAACTCATGCTCTCATGTTCTCACTCTCATCTGCAAGAGAAAATGGCTTTCAACACTAGTCGAAGCTTATGGATCATACTTGGCTGAACAGTGTATATCCTGATGCTTGGTTTTTATCTCAGTCTTTATTAATCACTTTGTATAATTTAAAAACCAAACTTTGGGTTGAACTTTGAGGAGCATGGGAGCATAAATTTCCACTGTAATATATATATACCTTCCCCCCCCCCCCACCCCCCTTTTTTTTTTTAAAGAAAAGTAAACATTTTATGTTACATTCAAAAGGTTAGACCAGCCTTCAAACATCCAACAGACTACTTTGCTCCTTTACTACTTCAGCGAAACATTCAGCATGAGAAAATAGAGAATGAGGAAACGTCCAGGGCAGCGTCTCACGAAACCGTCATAAGTACAAGTTCACCGACATCCCATTGAAATGCGTGTATTAACTTTAACACACGTTTCAATAAGATGACCGTGAACTTGTACAATTTCATGAAACGCTGCCCAGGTTCCAAGACAATAAAATGACTCTCCACTCATGCTTCGCTCTAGTTTTGTTTGTGTATCACACTTTAAATTCTGTGTTACATTTTTTTAAAGAGAGCATCGAAAATTACTTTAACTGACAATGGATACCAGGACTTGGCAATGGTCTCGACACTACGAGAATTGGACTAATGCAATTTAGCATCAATCATAACTGTCTATCACTAGCCAATCAAATCCCATGTTTCAGTTGTGACTCATTTTCAAACATGAATTATGATCGGTTACTTCACAGAACTGGGACTATGGCCTAGATATCATCAAAATTATCATCGACACTGCCAAACTTGAAATAGGAAGTTTAGTACTCTTTTGGGTAGAAAATGAGTATTCTCTTAATGAAATTTCCAAGTACATTAAGCTACAATCATGATCCTTCTAATTAAAATGAAAATAATAATCCAGAATCATATAGCACTTAATGCTCCAATCGCCGACAAATTGTCCACCATCACTATTACATGAGGAGTATTCAGACCATGTGCATATTTTGACTGAGTGTGAGGGCATATGGTAAATTCTAAAACAAAGAACAAAATCTGATGTGCGATTGTACAATCTATGGATCAGTCAAAGGACAAAATGGAGTACACTGGACTACCAATGTTACAGTCATCAACTACATCATGATCATCATCATCACCACCATCCCTACCATCACCACCATCACCATCACCAATACCATCACCATCACCGGTGTGTTGGCTCAGTCAGTAGAGCGTCCGCCTCACAACCGGGAGGTCATGGGTTCGAACCCCAGCCGCGTCATACCAAAAGAGGTTAAAAGACAGGAGTTGCTGCTACCACCATCATCATCACCAACATCATCACTATGACTACCACTATCACTATCACCTTCATCATCATTATAAACTTTCTTATTGATTGGAGGATTGTGTTGAGCAATACAATCTCACAGTCCACAGATAAATTAGTGATGAAAAGCAATCATCATCATCATCACTACCACTACCTCCACCAACCAGCCATCATCAACCAGTCCTCTTACCTGTAACCATGTGTCGATCTGTAGGGTCTTGATCCCTTCGGTCAGCGCCTCATAGACCTCTGTCCACTGGCCGTAATCAAACCACAAGGTCAGCAGCCTCAGGGTGTCCTGGAGGGAGTTATCACTGGACAGGGAGATTGACCGCACGAAACCGTGCACCGCTGGAACTGCATACTTCTGGACATAGTCGCTCTGGAAGACAAAGGCACATGTTTAAGACCTTAGATTCTGAAACACTTATTGGCAACAGCATTAGATTGTTGTGACTGATGTTCACGTTTATGAAAATATGCAATGATAGTAATTTTTCAGGAAAAAAAAGATTATTTTATAAAACAATCATTACAGGACAGGTGTTTATCTCATCTACTCAGCTCTCAATTAATATAAGAAAAAGAAGATCATGGGGGACCAATGGTCACAGATTAGGCATTGTTTGCTATATAGAGGGCGCAAGTAGCTACATGTAGTGCAGTGGGGCTTTAAATGGTGGGACTGATCACAAAAAAAGTCATCTGTATATCATCCAAGATAACTAAATGAAATGTTAAGAATTAAAGAGTACAGGAGGGAAAAAGATTTATATAAAAAATGACCCCTCTAAAGGTAACCTCAAAGGTTAATGAGAGTAACTTTCATATTAGAGCACCAACTCAATGGTCATTTTACTTTATCTACAGAGTATTAAACTTGCACAAACTATACAGAACTAAGGTGTAAGTCAATATTTGAATGCATATTGGGACAGAACCACAAAACGTGTAGAGACAATTGGTGATTGGTAACTTTTATAATTATACAAATTTAAATCTTTGATAATTCTTAAAGATGAAGTTGAGTTCTGGTCATGCGATTGCATTGTGAAAGAAACTGTGTGGAATCGATCAGAAAAGGTTGTATTCGTGTGTATTGCAAGGTTCGGGAATCATCAAAATGATAATAAATTTGGTAATGTCTTGGTAAAGCTACAAGCACTGTACACAGAAAGATGTATATGGGACTACACGAACATGTGGGGAAAAAATCTGTCCCAATTTTTACGATGTTACATGCCATATTGAGAATATGAAAGCATTTGAAGAGCCATGCTTTTCAGGGAACATGGTTTATCTGATGTCCTTCCACATTTGCATAATACCAATGATAACGTTCACAAATTATTTTTTACCTCTTCCCAGAACTCAACGTTCTCTTTAACCAATTGGCTACAGGAACCAAGTGTTCCCTGTATTAGGCCTATGGGAATGAGAGAATTCAGTATTCAACGAGTTAACTCATAACCATAAACAGCTTCTCACATGCGGCGGCTGGGAGGAGGGGGAGGAGGAGGAAGGCGTGGTCGCTTCCGCCCCAATGATGTCCCCTTCACCCGCTCCCAACCCAGGGGTGCTCGGACCCTCCCCTTCCCCGCCCACGTCACCCGCCTGGCAGGTGCCGATGGCGCCGGGGGAGACCGGTGTGGTAGGGGATGGGGAAGGGAGCCCCTGATCGGTTACGGGTGAGGAGGCTGTAGTGGCGTCGGCGGGTGTGGTCGGTGTGGAGGGGGTAGTGGTGGTGGGGGTAGTGGTGGTAGCTTGTACGCTCTGCTGCTTATAGTAGAGGACAGACTCGTAGTTCATGAAGGCCCAGGAGTGCCATGCCTAGAGGATAAGAAATACAAAAGCATTGTATACATTAAAACCTGTATATAAAGACCACTCAAAGGAGACAAGGAAGGTTGTCTTTGCAATCCAATCCAATCCAGGTATTTATAAACCGCCAATATCTAGTTGCATAATCAAAGGTGCTGATGAGACTGAAAAACTTCAAAAATGTCTGTTCATGATCCTACATGTAACTAGGAAAGACAAGAAAGCAGTGACTAATTGAAAGCAATCTGAAATAGGTATGTTTTTGTTGAGTATGTTGAGTTCTGAAAGTGGATAACTGGTGAAAAGAGCGAAGGATTTGGGGAAGACCATTCCACAATCTCTATGCACAGGTAGTAAATAATCAATCCCCTAGAAGAATGTGTGTTTGAGGACTCTGAGGCAGGTACTTACCTGCAGATCGCCAATGTGCAGGTTCTTTAACTAAATTTCAATTAGCAACACTGCTCACATGAAATAGAATATGTGATCTGAAAGATAGGTGGCATTCTTTTAGATGAGGTCATTAAACAAGTTTGAATGTATTTCGAGATGAATGAACTGATATTAGAACTGCCCTTAGTCAATGATGGACTGACTTCTGTGCAGAGGAATTGTGTAACATTCGAGTATGAATATCTGAATGAATGACTTACATAAACACTTCTACATTAAAGCTCATCTGTACTAGTTTGCCAGAAGGGATTAGACCACACAGCGAGGTCACTGACAGTTGGCTATCTCATCAACTCAGCACTCAGTTAACATAAGAAAAGAGGATCATGGGGGACCAACAGGCACCGATTGGGGAAGTTTTCTATATAGAGGGAGCAAGTAGCTACAAGTAGTACAGTGGGGCTTTAAATGCAAGACTCTGGAGATTCAAGAGAACTTTCCAAAGTGAAGAACCCACCTTATACCAGTCTCTGTCGTGTTCCGTAGCCTGTCTGAAGTAGCCTAGGATCTGCTCGACCGTGTGCTGGTTCAGACCTTCCAAGCTCTGCTGCCATTCACCTAGCTTCAGGTAACATCTGTTAGATTCAAATTTCAAATTCAAATTCAAATTTTAATGTCCAATTATTAGAAATTTGATTTGTTTGCATGTCAATAAAAATTACAGATTATAAACATCAATAAGATACAAATGGATACAGAATAATACATTGATGTAGACAACCCAAAATGCAACTAAAATTAAATTCATAATTCAGATTAAATTCAATTAACAATTCAGGTTCAGACAGGTATAGAATTTTCTAGAGGTGGAAATGAATCAGCGTGGACTCCTCAAATTGGCTACAATTATCTTTCGATCTCACATTCTTGAGGACAATTTAAAATGTGTATTAAATAACCTGTTGACTACCAAATTCATTTGTTTCCATAGGCTTAATACAGAGGCTATCTGGTTCCCATATGCAATGGGTTCAATAAGCCAATGTGGATGAAAAATACAAAATAAAACCCCAAGACATCTAAAGTTTGACATGGAAATAGTCTTTATCACCTCCACCTACTCATGGCAAATGTAGAGACTTAAATGATTTTTTTTGAATTCGTTCTTTAATTTTTTGTATTTATTCAACTTATTTAACAGGGTAACTTTATCAGTATTAACACTGTTATCCTGAGAGGCCCTGTACAAGTTAGAGGTTACAAATGCAGAAAATATTGACAAAAATGTAATACATACCATATGATAGATTATTTGTTTTTCTTTTTGTTTTGTTATACACCATGATATCACCACAAAAAAGCAGATATTCATTGTTCTTATTCATGGAGGCACTGAGTACAAGAACCAAAATGGATTCAAAATTTGATTTGTCGTCCGTTCCCATTTCTCTGCTCATGTTATTCAGAGCATTCTGGATCAAGTGTAGAGAAAGATCTGGGCCCTGTTTCATAAAACTTGTTATCAATAACAAATGGTAAATTGCTATGACAAAGTTTCTCTCAGCCAATCAAATGCCTTGATTTCAGTAGCTTATAACAGTTACATTATTGTAACTTGTTGTTGATAACAAGTTTTATGAAACAGGGCCCTTATTCTGAACAAAGATCTAGGCCCTGTTTCATTAAACTTGTTATCAAGAACAAATGCTGAATTTCTATGACAAACTTGCTCTCAGCCAATCAAATGCGACGATTTCAGTAGCTTATAACGGTTATCGTAACTTGTTATTGGTTACACGTTTTGTGAAACTGGGTCCTTACCTTCCAAGGAGTTTGTGTAGGTCTGGGTTCTCTTCTCCGTTGGGGAGGGTTAGCATGGGATGCTGGGTGAGGGTTGTCTGTACAAACTGATGCAGCTGAGAGAGGGCTAGAGGCTGTACAGGGAAAGTGGAAGGGAACATTGGAAATGACAACAAATGGAATATGAAAAGGCATAAGCAACATTAAATCGTGTCATACAAGTCCATTGAGGCATTTATTGCAAAGAGAAAAACAAAAATGGAGAAGCATATGACAAAGTGGCAAGATATCAATAGGTTTTTCTGTGTACTGTAATGTGTCAAATAATTTTGGGTTTCAAAGTTTTTAAAGAAATTTGGGTTTTCATTTTCATTTTGTGTCTTGTGATGTATCATTTTCTGTCATAAAATTATTTAAAGATAAAGGTGAGTTCTGGTCATCCGATTGCATTGTGAAAGAAAAGGTGTGGAATGGATCAGGAAAAGTTGATCATGTAGCATGTAAGTATTGGTGTGTACTGCAAAGTTCTGAAGTCATCAAAGTCATAATAAATTTGGCCCAGTCTTGGTAAAGTAACAAGTACTGTACACAGAAAGATGTATATGGGACTACACAAATGGTGTCGGGGCTACTAACCTTGATTTCCTAATCTTTCTATGCTCATTACTCAGCCAGTATACATTTTCTACCAAAATTGTTTGGCAAATGACATTCATTTGTAATCTTAAACATTCAGTGTAATTTTCATTTGATTCTGTGAGAATTAATTTTCTTTTTTTTTACCAGAACTCACCTTTATCTTTAATGTCGGATTATGTTGTAAAAAAACATAATTTTTAATGCATAGTCATCACCTATAACAATGTTTATCATTATTAGCAACAGAATCATCAACACCATCACCACCACCATAAATAACCACCACCACTACTACTACTACTACTCACCCTGATGCCATCCTTCCACATGTGTTTGATGTAGGCAAAGATGACCCTTGGATCCTTGATGAGGGGGGCAAGGGACTCCAGGGTGGCTTCCTGGAGAGACGGATCAGCTCCAAGAAGATTCACCAGTACCTTGTGAGACAGCACCTAGAAGCAGATACCAGATGAAACATGATTAATTCAGTATGGCAAGACATTTATCTACATTTGCCACACTCAACCCAGGTGATGTAAACGGGTACCTGGCAGAAATTAATTCCTTGAAATGCTAGAGCGCCGTAATGGCCGCCTTGCTAAAGCCAGAGTAATAATCGGGCAGCGCCAGGAGCGTCACGGACATGTTCGCTATATAAGAAGCCACCATTATTATTATAGGTTCATCCGTGCCATTCTTTCCTTTTTTCTTTCCTAACCTGATATTATAATTTTTTTGTATACTGGATATATAATTTGTGAGCGTTATCATTGTTGCTAAATATATTACTCACTGCGGATATAGTATCGAAAATAATATCGCTAGTGACATTTGTTCGTCTCGCAATGTATGGTCAACAAGGGATCAAAAGATCATGACGTTTCGTGTGTCGCTGCAACACGTTAATCCGTTAATGTGGCAAAGTTAGGTTTAACTTGAAAACAAAGTTGGCTAATGCAGATAATTGATTGCTGATCAACCGCCACCAGAGCATGTGTCAAAAAAAAACTTCTGTCTCTCTATTCCATTTCCCTTTGTTTGTTCATTCGTTCGTACACAGAATATCAAAGAGTACATCATCTAAATAGGAAGATACTTATTTAGCATGCTGATTGTCTCATCATCGAGCTCTCAAAGTCCAGAAGCACCGTGAGGGGATTTGTAGATAGGACAAACATCGGTGACATGATCCGTTGTTTGGATCTCTCCACAGGCACAGTTTGGAGAGATCCAAACTATGGATCATGTCATTGATGCTTGTCCTTTCTACAAATCTCTATCCCTATCTACATGTATGTCCCTTCGTGGAGTATGCACACTCACCATCCTGCCGCTCTTCCTGCACAGGCTGGCGTACTTGAGCCATGTGCGTAGGTCCTCATGAGGAGAGATCACAAGAGAGCGCACCTGGATTATCTTCTGCCAATCCTCAACATTTCTCTGACATCCCTGAGGAGAAAACAATGAATGGAAATTCTTGAAGTTAGACAAAAATGCTTCTCTAACTTCTAGGAATGTCTTTTCACCAAGTAAGAGAAAATACCCCAATAAATATGAAATTTACAATAATTCAGTTGTTAACTATATATCCAGGGGAGTGTTTCACAAAGACTAAGAACGACTTTGAATTAGACTTTACTATGGCAGGCCATTCATGCCACTAGTTGCTCTCACCATTGGTCTCTCCATTATGATCTGAAGATAATATTTTCCCTACAATAATGAACTATCAGAACATGTAAATTCTGTAGATTTGTGACCACGATTGGTACGTCCCTTGAGAATGAATGCGAGTGAATGATGAGACAAAATAGTGGCATGAAGGGCCTGCCATAGTTAAGTCCAACTTAAAGTTGATCTTAGTCTTTGTGAAACACTCCCCAGCACATGCATTAATGCCCTTTACTATGGCAGGCCATTCATGCCACTAGTTGCTCTCACCATTGGTCTCTCCATTATGATCTGAAGATAATATTTTCCCTACAATAATGAACTATCAGAACATGTAAATTCTGTAGATTTGTGACCACGATTGGTACGTCCCTTGAGAATGAATGCGAGTGAATGATGAGACAAAATAGTGGCATGAAGGGCCTGCCATAGTTAAGTCCAACTTAAAGTTGATCTTAGTCTTTGTGAAACACTCCCCAGCACATGCATTAATGCCCTTTTGGCTTTCAGCAGACGATACACAACTACATGTTATCCTACCTGTAGACGATCCCACCACATCTCCTTGATGATATCCTGCCTCTCAGGGACCAGCTTGTACTGGATGATCTCCTCCAGCTCCGAAAGCATCTGCACGGACACCATGGCTCCGTACGCTCTGTCGTAACTCTCACCAGCCATAGCCGTCAGCTCAGTGTCAAGGATGTCCCTGGCCTTGTCAATGCACTGCAGAGACAAAAAAGTACAGAAATTTAAAAAAAATTGAACATGAAATGTTTTGGAACGAGAAATTGTCTCCCATCCTACATGTATATGCATGTGGACTGAAAGCATGGATCTGTGTGCTGTCGTAAATTTCTCTAGCAAAGTTTGTCAGCTCAATGTTGAGAATATCCCTGGCCTTGTTGATGCACTGCAGAGACAAGAAAGTTATTAAAGGTAAACACAAAATGTGGCTCAACAGAGATTTTTTCTGTCCCAAGTTTATATGCATCTGGTTTGACAGCATGGAGCCGTTGCTGTTGTTACTCTCTGCAGCCATGGTCGTCAGTTCAGTGTCGAGGATATCCCTGGCCTTGTCAATGCACTGCAGAGGCAGCAGGTAAGGAAGGTTGAACACATGTATCGTGAGAACCTTTCTACCATTTTAAAAAGCAACTTGGTAACTGGTAACCTCATATCAGGCCTCCATCAATTTCAGGTGGGCCTAAATATAAATTGTGTTATCTGTGCGTAGGGGCTGTTTATATTCGTAATAGTGGGATCAGGGAGTAAAAATTGTCCACTTCATCCATCTCCAATGACCCAACCTTTATAGCTATGGCTAAACCAAAGGTTCCTGATCGTTTCCATTCATGGATATATATACTATGCTCTTTTAAGTTCTAAAACAAAGACACATTTTTATGGACAACCGGTCGCTAGGGAGCTGATTGTAATCATTCTATTGTGCTATCTATATAGCCTATTGCTCTTCTTTTTCCTGTCCCCAAATCTTTTTTCTTACTCTCTCTCTTTCCCATTCTTTCCCTCTCTCCTCTCCCTCTCAGTCTGTCTCTCTCTCTCTCTATGGTCATGATGTTGTTGTTGTTGTTTCTGTTTAAAAGGGTGGAAAAGTATGAATATTCCAACCATCTTTCATTCAAAACCCACTCATATCCACATTTTCTGTGCTAATATCGGGTATTGTCAATAGGTTTTAATACTCTTTTTATCAACAATTTTTCAGCAATCGTTTAACTTGAAAATATATATCTATATGTTTACCTATGTTATATTTATGTATTATGGAGTGAATATAAATTTGAATTGAATTAAAGAAAGATCAAACCCAAAGACGACTTCAAATTTCCTGTTGAGAGGATCTTTGGTAGGGCGCTTTCGCAAAGACAACGGAAGGCAAAGACGACGGTAACGCGAGCGAAAAAACAATCTGCGCATGTGCGAACTAGAATTTTCTCCGTCATGTTGATTTTCACGACTGTACGCGGCCATGATAGCATTTGTTCCCTAAACACGACGGAAGAGCTGTATCGCCGTAATTCTCCAGTCGTCTTTGCTTCCATCATGTTTGCGAAAGCCCCCTACTAACCTGCTGGGCCTGGCCAAAGTGGTCCTGATGAACAGCCAGGACAGCCCTGTAGAAGGCTCCATCATAGGTATCCCTTGGTATGATGCAGGTGTACTCCTCCATACTGTCCCAGTCACCCAGTCCCCAGGCCGCTGCAGCAGCCATACGGGCCATACGCTGACGACCTTCATCAGGCACCAGGGGCCATCGGTCGCAGGCAACGTTGTGCAGTTGACCCCTGAGAGAAAACAAGAGGGCATACACATTCATAGACACAGGGTAACATTACAAATGTTAGATACACATATGTAAGTATTCAAAATATATAGCATTAATAAATAATCTTTTTTAACACATGCTAAGCCCTCAATTATTCCGGGACAGCCTTTCGGAAAGGCGCGTAACACAATATCACATTGTACCCTTCAAGTTAAGGTTTGACAAAGTTATATTTCTTAAACAAAATACCTAACTCAAATATAACTTTAGCACAAAAACAAGCATCACTCTTCTCCTATACCGTTAATTATTGATTGAAATATTTAAGTCATGAATGTCTTGGCTTGTTTTGGTCTACAAGGTCTCTTGAATTTACACAAATATCAGATTTGTTCATTTAAAAGATAGACCGAGATCACTGTGACACCACAGGCTAATAGAAACATAGTTCCACCAGAGACAATCAAGTACTTATACAACACTTCAAGAACACATAGGATCTAGGGAGATGTGAGTTGGTCTAGCGTCACATTCAGGTCGATTATTTGTCTTCGCCTACAAACTGGCTCAGGCTACCCCGGTTCGAAACTGAGTCACGTCTTTTGGATGGTGACGTTAAAGGTCGATCCCCAGACGTAAATAATCATATCTGATTGACACATGTATGTACAAACCCAATTACACACACACACACACACACACACACAGGATCTCACCATTCTCCTAGAGCCTCCAGGCATCTCATCCGACCTAGGGTCAGATCAAACTCATCAGGAGACTGGTCCTGTTTCTTCTCGTAAGCCGTCAGGGCATTGTCCCAATCGTGGAGCTTCTCATACCAAGTCTCTTGGATTTGCTGTAACAGTCATGAGTTTGATACACATTACTGATTATATATGATGGGGGTTTGTGTCCGGATGCTTAACAAAAATAAAGGCCGTCACTTTTTGTTGCCTTAGTATTTAACGAAAAGTATGCATAAATAAGCACTAACCATCATAAATTATTGTCTTTTATATTATTGTTTAACATAAGTTTTAAAAGATTTATAAAATATTGCATGTAATCATCAATTTAAATCAACACTCCGGAAGCACAACTTGTCCGGGCAAACAATATCTGGCTATGAGCTATAGTGATGATCAATGTCTGATAAAAATTGTGTGTTGTATGAAACTCATCCATAATTAGCTCTCTTCACCAAAGAGAAGTCAATAGCCACCTGTTACAGACCATTCCTTGAACCATTCCTCTGGCACTTTCGCAAAAGCTTGTAGTCCATGTGCCTTTTAAGTGGGGATTTTTTTTTGGGGGGGTGATCATTTTTTTTTAAATATCAATTGCAATATAAATGCTGACCATAGCATTATTTCTTTGAAATCCTACATGATTACAATAGGGCGCTTTCGCAAACACGACGGAAGGCAAAGACAACGGTAACACGAGCACAAAAAAAATCTGCGCATGCGCGAACCATAATTTTCTCTGTCTTGTTGTTTTTCACGACCGTACGCGGCCATGATAGCGTTCATTCACTAAACACGACCGAGGAGCTGTATCGCCGTAATTCTCCCGTCGTCTTTGCAAAAGCGCTCTATTATTCGGCGGCCACAACACCTTATGGTACCAAAACATCACTTTCATTGCATAATGAGAAATGTTTAACTCTGTTGGTCTTTGTATTGGATTTTAATATGTTTTATCGATCTTACCAGTTCAGCTCTGTAGTTCTTCATGGCATACTGTAGCACCCCTGTGGCTGCTTCAGATTGGTGCAGCTTGTTGTTAATACTGGTGACATGAAATATAAACGCACAGATGGTATTGCTGACATTAATAGGACAAAAGTTTGATATATTTGGTAAATTATTATATCTATCTGGACCGGATAGATATTGCGCATGTGTCGCGTAGTCCCATATACACCTTTCTGTGTACAGTGCTTGTAACTTTACCAAGACTGGGCCAAATTTCTTATCATTTTGATGATTTCAGAACCTTGCAGTACCCACCAATACTTATATGCTAGATGATTAACCTTTTCTGATCGATTCCACAACGTTTCTTTCACAATGCAATCGCACGACCAGAACTGGTCTTTACCTTCAATACTGGTAATATGAATATAGATGCACAGATTATTATATCAACTGCAATGGTATTGCTGACATTAATAGGACAAAAGTTTGATATGATGATCAAATACACGATGTGACAGACTTGGAGAATTAATCATTAATCTTAAGAATTAAGAATTAATCAACCATTGCAACAACAACAAAAAGTTAAATTCAAGACTACTTAACCCACCCATATTAACACCATTGCGAACAGAGCCCTGTGAAAGGAGATTTGTTTTATCCTTTGTTTTTTAATTGTTCACCAGTATAATGCAAGGTAAAGCATTGTGGGTAATTTCATACTCTATAGCTATAACAATTTTTTTTAAAGGTAAATGGTTCCCTTCAATTACAAGCATATAGCTTCATGCAGGTGCTTACTAATAAAAGTAGCCCAAAGGTAAAAAAAATAATCAATCAAATCAGATATCATCTGAGAATCTGTAACTTATCAGTTACTTTGATGAAAATTTCTTTGATCATGATGAAAATGACTTTGAGCATGATGAAAATGACTTTGAGGATGATGAAAATGACTTAGAGGATGATGAAAATGCCTTTGAGGATGATAAAAATGACTTTGAGGATGATGAAAATGACTTTGAGGATGATGAAAATGACTTTGAGAATGATGAAAATGACTGTGAGGAAGATGAAATGACTTTGAGGATGATATAAATGACTTTGAAGATAATATAAATGACTTTGAGGATGATGAAAATGACTTTGAGGATGATGAAATGACTTTGAGGATGATGAAGATGACTTTGAGGATGATGAAAATGACTTAGAAGATGATGAAAATGACTTTGAGGATGATGAAAATGACTTAGAGGATGATGAAAATGACTTTGAGGATGATGAAAATGACTTTGTGGATGATGAAAATGACTTTGAGGATGATGAAAATGACTTTGAGGATGATGAAAATGACTTTGAGGATGATGAAATGACTTTGAGGATGATGGAGATGACTTTGAGGATGATGAAAATGACTTAGAGGATGATGAAAATGACTTTGAGGATGATGAAAATGACTTTGTGGATGATGAAAATGTCTTTGAGGATGATGAAAATGACTTTGAGGGTGATGAAAATGACTTTGAGGATGATGAAAATGACTTTGAGGATGAGAAAAATGACTTTGTGGATGATGAAAATGACTTTGAGGATGATGAAAATGACTTTGAGGATGATGAAAATGACTTTGAGGATGATGAAAATGACTTTGAGGATGATGAAAATGACTTTGTGGATGATGAAAATGACTTTGAAAATAACGCATCCCTACCTGATGAGAGCTTCAAGGATCTCTGTGTTTGGTCCACGGTGGAACTCTTCCTCCTTGTAATGCAAGGCCTTGGCGTAGGCTCTGCACTTGGACGCCCTCTCACCTAGCAGCACTGTGTTCAGAGGTAATGGACCCTGGAAATGTTGACGCCACAAAGTAAAGTTAGTGCATAACAAGAAATATATGAAGGCATTGTTGGTGCTACTGGAAGCAAAGTAGTCACCTATATTTTTTCTAGGTATTTATTACATCACTATTGCTGACTTGATGATTTAGATATGAATAAGTACATGTATGCCAATAACAATTTTATTCAGTTTTTGTCTAATCATACAAAACTTGAATTGATAAGCTTTTAAATTTAATTATAGAGAAGAGAGAGACACAACAATATGATAATATATACAAAAATACTGGAAGCAAAGAAGTCACCTTTATTTTGCCTAGATATTTGCTGACTCGATGATTTAGATATGAAAAAGCATGCCAATAACAATTTTATTCAGTGTTTGTCTAATCATACAAAACTAGAATTGATAAACTTTTAACTTTAGAGAAGAGAGAGACCCAACAATATGATAATGTACATACAAAAATAAAAAATACAACAAAAGATTTTAATCTTCCCTGAACTTACAAGATCAACAAAGCTGACACATTACATATGCTAGTTGATTAACAATTAGAAAGTCCAATACAATAACTTCCTTTCAAGATATCAACATATGTATTAATTCAAGAATATAAGAGACAACAATCTGAAAGGTCTCTAGTCCTCACATTTTAATATTAGCTGTGAATATATATTTTTTTTGCATTTACAGAGATTTCTTATAAGGTTCTGACCTTGTCCGAGTGTTCCATGAATTCGGCCAGGTTGAGTAGGATCTGGACTATCTCCGGAATGTCCTGAGAGGTTAAGGCTTTCTGGAGACTCTGGATCAAACTGTCCTGGTCCTGCTCGGTCAGTTCAGACCAGCACGACACAAAGGCTGCGTTGAACAACTCTCTGGTGAATAGAACAATGGCACAGGTTCATGGTCAATAATTCATGTGGTGGTGGTGGTGGTTATTTTACCTGACTGCTAAGAAAGCATAAACGCTTGTAAGTAAGCAACTAGACGGCCGACGGCTTTGGATCCTCTCCGAGGGACCTGGTAATGAGGATTAATGCCTTACCAAAGGGCACTAGTGCATCGACTTAGTTTCGAACCCGGGTCACCAGATCACGAGACCACTGCTCTACTGACTGAGCTATCGCGCCTCCTCAATTAAGTTGACAGTTATAATAGAAATACAAAATTATGTTTAGCAAAGGGAGTAGGATCTGGACTATCTCTGGAATGTCCTGAGAGGTCAAAGCCTTCTGGAGACTCTGGATCAGACTGTCCTGGTCCTGCTCGGTCAGTTCAGACCAGCACGACACAAAAGCTGCGTTGAATAACTCTCTGGAGAGGGATACACAAACAGGTCAGTTGAAATATAATACCAATAACTCTCATTAATTACATGTACAACACTGTATATGTAATGACAATGGTTGAAATTTAAGAAACAAATCAACTGCACACATTTGCAAGTACAAAAAGTGTATCAGAAGAAAATGGAGAGAGGAAAAGAGAGACATAGACAGAGTCATACATAATGACAGACATACAGACAAACAGAGATAAGCTGAGACTGATAAAGTTTAACACAGGGAAGGATAGACAGAGAGGGAGCTAAAATGGGAGAGAATAAGATACATGGAGAGAGAGAGAGAGAATGAGTGGGTGGGAAAGGGGGATAAAGAGAGAAAAAGAGGGAGATAAAAAGTGACATACTGTATACACAGAGATAGGGAAATTAAAAGAGAGAAAGAGAGAGAGAGTGAGAGAAAGAGAGAGAAGCAATTGACAGACAGACAGACATACATGTACTGACAGACATACACATGGAGGCTCTTCTTACCTTGCAAGGGGGTTGTAGGTTTGTGCCAGAGCCCAGCATGAGATGGTAATTCCTTGAGAAGCTCACTGCTAAGACACCAATCATCACCAGAGACATACAAAGATACACACACACACAGAGACTGACAGACAAACACATATAGACTGACAGACATACACATAGAGACTCTTCTTACCTTGTTAGGGGGTTGTAGGTCTGTGCCAGAGCCCAGCATGACCTTAGAGCATGCGACGGTGACTCCTTCAAAAGTTCAATGCTAAGACACCGATCATCACCAGAGACATACAAAGATACACACAGAGACTGACAGACATACACACACAGACTGACAGACATACACACACAGTCTGACAAAGATACACACACAGAGACTGACAGACATACTCACAGAGACTGATAGACATACACACAGAGACTGACAGACATACACACACAGACTGACAGACATACACATGGAGGCTCTTCTTACCTTGCTAGGGGGTTGTATGTCTGTGCCAGAGCCCAGCATGACCTTAGAGCATGAGACGGTTACTCCTTGAGAAGCTCAATGCTCAGACACCGATCACCACCAGAGACATACAAAGATACACACACAGACTGACAGACATACACACACAGACTGACAGACATACACATGGAGGCTCTTCTTACCTTGCTAGGGGGTTGTATGTCTGTGCCAGAGCCCAGCATGACCTTAGAGCATGAGACGGTTACTCCTTGAGAAGCTCAATGCTCAGACACCGATCACCACCAGAGACATACAAAGATACACACACAGACTGACAGACATACACACAGAGACTCTTCTTACCTTGCTAGGGGGTTGTAGGTCTGTGCCAGAGCCCAGCATGACCTTAGAGCATGCGATGGAGACTCCTTGAGAAGCTCAATGCTCAGACGACGTAGCCATTCCATCCAATCGTCACGGGAGACACGCCTAGTTACAGCCCATGCCTGTAAAATGGATAACATGTGCCACAGAATAGTTACTAGATGAATAGTGCACTTAATTAATTAGTTATTAGTGCATTTTTTTGTATCATCAGTCTGAAGTTACATTATCCAAAATATCAAGTCTTTTCTCATGTACTGTGTAGCCTTCAAACAGTGCCCCACTAAAGAAAATCTGAAAATCTGAGGCAAAATATGCATCTTGGGTCTAAACAAGACTTGCACTGATCTATCCTTGACTAAACAGCATCAAACATTCTATATCAAAGATATCTAACAAATCATATCTTTGTGAACCAACTGATCTTAAAGAGACCATTTTATTTTTGCACTGCTCTGAAGTTGAAAGATACTTTCTTTTCTAACTACATGTAAATGCCTAATGCTGATATTCCAAATAAATGATCCCCTAATGCTATTGTTTTTCCTGAGATTTCATTGAAAATTTTTGCAAGCATTAGTGGTAAGGTCATAAACCATTAGAAACTGTTTCAACCTTGTCAAGAGCAACTTTATTAGGCAAACATGTATACAATTTCACACAACATACAGGTGTACATAATGAAAATGAACTATTCCTATCACCCACTTCTTATATGCTAGAAATCAAGAAATGTCAAATACACAAATCAAAACACCAATTGATGACGAATCCTATCCAACATCACACATGGACGACAAAAAACCCATCCAACATTTCAACGAAACATAGTGACTGGCAGAGGAAAAAGTGGAAAGACCAGCACCAAGGCAAAGTCTCGCTAATCCTATGCCGGCCTCTAGTTTCCAGTGGGACGTGTTTATCGTCACAGTATATGCCGTAGTTATTATCTCATTTTGAGCTATTCTCATCATTCATTTTTAATATCATTATTATTGAGTATTTGGCATCACCTGTGCCTGGGAGGCGAAAAGCAAATCACTGTAACCCTCGGGTCTCTCCTCCTAGTATAACTGATTGGGGGTGTGCAGGTTGACCATTACACCCGGCTTTCCCCCTACTCTTATACAAATAGTGCAGTGGGTTCTTAACGTGCAAAGGTGGTAACTCTTCTCTACACAGGGCCTCCATCTAACGTCCTATCCGAAGGACGTATATGACTTGATTATTCTCACCTTCTGAAGGTTTCTGGTACTGACAGGGAGCTTCTTAACAGTGACTGGTTCCACGGCTGAGCTGTCTTCCTTCGAGCTCATTTTCTTATTCCGTGCTCTCATCAGTAGAAGTTCATCCTCTGCTATGGTCGTACCCTGATCAAACAAGCAATGATGATTATAACAACCATTAACAATCATTTAAGTATTGTTTGTTTGTTTGTTCTACCTGCCTGCTAACAAAGCAGGTGTATGCTTGTAAGTAAGCAACCAGGAGACTGCCAGCTTTTAGTCCTCTCCAAAGGACGTGGTAATGAGGATTAATGCCTTACCAAAGGGTACTAGCGCATCAACTTGGTTTCGAATCCCAAGACCTCCCAGTTACGAGACCACTGCTCTACCACTGAGTCATCACACCTTTATCTATCTTGCTTCTCACACTTCATTTCTTTTGTGTTATTTATCATCTCTTTTTCTCTATTATTCTTCTTATACCTGCTCTTCCTATTCATACTCATTTTCCTTTATCCTCCACGTTTTATTTATTCTGCTTTAATTCATTGCTTTTGTACTCTTGCTATTTACATCTCTCTCTCTTTTCTTCCTTTTGAATATTTAATGAAACAGTCTGCTTCATTGCATGTTGGTATAAAATATACCATGTCTGTGAGAACAAGATCTCAGAAAAAGGCGCCTGGCCGCAATACTCCCCAGGGAGCAAAGTGTGTGCACTATCAAGTGTGGATTAGCAATTAAATCTCAAATAATTACAATGTAAAGCAGAAAAGTAGTAATAATAACAATAATAATAACTATTTCTTATATAGCGCTTTTCAGGAGGGCCCTATCAAAGCGCTTTACAGATATATATATTATTACCCCGGTCATCGGATTCAGGCTTACCCGCACACAATATATGCACATTCTCCACTCCCTGGGGAGCATTCCAGCCAGGCGTCATTTTTACAAGCGCACACTTGCTAATCTAAGCACATTAGCTTTCGCATCCTACCGGGTGCCCATTTAACACCTGGGTGGAGAGTGGCAAATGTAGATCAATGTCTTGCCAAAGGACATTAGTGCCGCGGTGGGACTTGAACCGCGGACCTTGTGATCCACAGTCCGGTGACATATCCACTCGTCCACGACACCTCTACACCTCTAGTATTAAGTGCTATACAAATGTGACTCTTATTATTATAAGCTCATTAAAAATTTGAAAACTGTGTAGACAGGTGGTCACTAAAGTAGGTTTGACTGTATGACTAATGTCTAATTACAACCATCCAAGGGATAAAAACTAAGGAAACTTAATGACAGCCTACCTTGAGGATCTTGAGGACCAGCGTCTCATACTTCTGATGGTTGATCCTGTGCTTCACCAGGACCTTGTTCACCATCGGGATGAAGATCTGGAACTTCTTGCCGAGCTGCAGGACCACGGAGGACAGCGTGTCCATGGCGACAGGTCGAAGGTCGGGCGTGGTGTCCAGGGTGCGGACCAAGGGGTGGACGATGCGGGAGGCAAACTCCATGAAGTCTAGTTTGTCACTGAGATGGTCAATGGTCTCTAGTGAAGTCCTATGGGAGGGAAGAACAGAGAACAGGTACCAGTGATTTTGCAACAGTATGTATTTGTAAGAAATCTGAAATTGTAATGAAATGTAATAAATTTGAAACTGTAATAACCAGTATTGTCATTTTGTTGCAATTTTTTTCAGTCACAGTTTTTTGTTTTCTCGTAAGATTAGATGACATAACTTCATTACATATATTTCCTTTTATTTCAGTGAATATGGAAAAGTTACCATTACTTTCTTGGTTATCTTATCAATACATCTTTTTCAAATTATGTCTTACTCCCCCCCCCCCCCCCCTTTTTTTTTTTGGGGGGGGATGTACTGCTATTTACTGCTATCTATGATTTCTATATTTCTTCTGTTATTTCTGAGGCATCTCAAACACCAGCAAAACCATTATGGAATTACTTGTCTCTCGATAATAAATGTAGGTATATAAGGTTCTTTGTTTTTCTGTTTGAGATTTAGATTAGGATAACGCTAGTGAAGGTACTACATGTACAGGGAAAAGTTTAGAGTTAAAGTTAGATAGATGTTTGATCAGTGTAAATGATTGACAGATAAGAAACTGTTGGAAGGGGAAGTGTTGCACAACGACCCCATCAACTCTGATCATCCCTAAGACCAGACGATCATGGGGAGATCAAGCAATTGCCTCAGCAGCTCCCCGATTGTGGAACAGTCTCCCTATTTAACACACTTAAGGACTGTAAATTAGTAGATCATTTCAAGGCCAGTCTGAAAACTTATCGAATGGCCAACTTTAACTAATATCATCTATTTTACCATGTATAATGTAAAGCCTCGGTCACAAATGCCATTACGAGATGCTACGAACGGCGTACAAACAACTTTCAAAAAAAGAAAATTGGGAAGACAATGGAAAAACAGGGAGATTCGTACTAATGCATCTTCAAACGAACCTTTGTGACCGTAGCTTAATGTAAGCATAATTGTATCTAAGTATAGTTTATATGTAACTTATTTTAAGTGCCTTAAGCACCCTCTGTTTACTCTGGGTGGATATTTTGCGCATTATAAATGTCTTTATTATTATTATCAACCCACCTCCTGACAGAGACTGGGACCTCCTGAGAGTCAAAGAGCTTCACGACGGGAGGGAGAAGGAGGTGAAGGTAGTCGTCCAGATTGGCTCCAAACTTCTGCATCGCGTTCAGGAGCTGTACACGGGAGATGTGTAACAGAGCAAAAAGATTTTATAAGAATATATATTGACAGATCAAGGTAGTATTCTAGTAAAAATGTAAAACCCAATGCAAGATTTCAGCTCAGTCTGAAGTCAATTTTCAACGAAGGAAGTTAATACGAAGCTGAAGTTTCCTCTTTGTTTAACATGACGTAAACCTGGTGTCGGCTCAGACTGCATGAGTAGAATACGGGTTTAAATGTAAGTTTAGACTCATTATAATTTCATGTTACTTTAAAGAAATATTGTAATAACCAGAAAAATTTTCAGCTTTATAAAGAATGATCTCATATCACAACCATTCATAGAATCAGATATGAGAATTATAGCTTTCTCTATTCCAGAGCAACAGTCACATATCGGTAGTAACGACCCTTCCCTTTCCTTTGAGATAAACAATATAAATGCTGTTGTCATGCATAAAGACTTTGAGCATCTGAGGAAAGATTCATAGAACGTTCAGCTTCAATTCTTCTCTACCAGTACCACGTTGATATACAGTGAAACCTGTCTATAAAAACCCCCCGAGGGAGCAAGAAAAATGGTCTTTATAGGCAGGTGGTCTTTGAGTACAGGTTCATTTAGTAACATGTTTCAATGAGAAACCATTTTCAAGGGAAACCAAAAATGTGGTCTTTGTAGACAGGTGGTCTTTCTATACAGGTGGTCACTAAAGCAGGTTTGAATGTAATTAAAATCTATCAATACAATAAGCTTATCTTGGTAGTAACCACCCTTCCCTGGCTGTTATCATGCATGAACACCTTGAGCATCTGAGGGACGATGCAGGGTAGGTAAAGCTTGAACTCTCCTCTACCAATACCCCTATCATCTAATGATACCATCAACTTGAGAAGGCGAGTTGGCTCAGTCGTTCCAAGATCTCGGGTTCGTATCCCACCCAGGCGGATGACTAAAGCCTGTGTTGTGTGTTAATGTGCCCCTCCCCTGTTTTCATAGACGCAGGCTATATTAAGTGGAAAACACTCTGTCCCTCAGATAGGACGTTAAATGTAGCCCCAGTGTAAAGAAGAGTGATTACCTTTGCAGGTTAAGAACCCACTGAACTATTCGTATAAGAGTAGGGGGAAACCCAGGTGTAGTGGTCCACCTGCACACCCCAGTATAGTAAAAGTATAGTACTGTAAAGGGGGATGTACTCAAATGGAAGAAGAAGAAGAAGAAGAAGAAGAAGAAGAAGAACTTACCTTGGTAGTAACGACCCTTCCCTGGCTGTTATCATGCATGAACACCTTGAGCATCTGAGGGACGATGCAGGGTAGGTAAAGCTTGAACTCTCCACCTAGAGCCACTACCGTCTGCTCCACCAACAGGATGATGGTGTTCTGAAGAGGACTGTTCACCGTCCAAAATTCCTGTGAGAGATAAACAATATACATGTACAATAACTACATTCTGGATTTAAAGCGATACTGAACTTATAAACTTTCTGCCCTAGCGTACTGTTTATTGAAGAGCGCCATCTAGTGGTCAACTTGCCAAAAGTGGTAACCCAATACCTAATTTTCACTTCATAGACAGAGGACTCGATGATAGAACCAACAGCATAGATAGGAAAGCAGCGAGTTTGAAAATAGCATAATTAAACCTGATTGGATACAGATTTAAAGTAATAGACATTAACATTAAAGCCCCACTGCACAACTTATAGCTACTTGCGCCCTCTATAAAGCAACCAATGCCTTATTGGAGACCATTGGTCCCACATGATCCTCTTTTTCTTATGTTAATTGAGAGCTTATTTGATGAGATAACCACCTGTCAGTGACTATGCTGGGAGGTCCAATCCTTACTGGCCTAACTAGTGCGGTGGGGCTTTAAGACCCTGCAACCAGCACGAGGACTCACCCTAATAAGGTCGAAGATGTCATCTAAGAAGTTTCTGATGTGCTGCTTCACAATGGAGATCATGATGCCCAGCTGCTGGAACAGGAACTGTGAAACAAAAGGAGCAGCAAAATTGATCAATAGGTAATCTAACATTGAAGAGCTACATTGTAAACTATCTAATATTGATTTAATTGTTTCAAGCTGAATGAAAACTGGGCAAAGGAATAATAACAGTAGGTAAACCCCTAAAAGAAAGTTTGGAAACTCAAGTTGGCTCAATTATATCTCTCTTATCATGGCATAATTATTGCTGTGAATATAATCATTAAAATGTGTGTTCATTACTCCAGGTAATACAAAGTTTTGGGAAAATTTGAAAATTGGGTGGATAGTGAATCTTTACATTTTGATATATTTGGATGCCCCTGTGGATGTATTATAAGCTCTAAAAAAATTAACCCCTAAAACACTTGTTTTCGAGAAAAATTGAATCTAAAAATTTACAGGTGCTCCCGGTAAATTTTGATAAATTTCAAATAGCGCCTACGGCCGTACAATAGTAGCTGCGACCATGAAAATCTCAGAATATGTAGTTGTGATATATAATTTCCAAACGGGAATAGCTAATCGGTCAATTTTATTCAAGAAACATCATTTCATAGCTAAATTACTATCTTGACCTTGAGAGGGAGCTATACAACATATAGGCCTGAATTCACAAAGCAAGGTTTGAGCTCAAACCTCCTTTTGTTTCGCCAAACCTCCTTTTGTTCTTTACAAACCAGGTTTGTAAAAAACGTGTAAAACACGTCATAATGACGTACATAAACCTCGGTTTGTCGACAAACCTCCTTTGTGAATTCGGGCCAAAGAGTTTATTATTCATAATTCATAACTTTAGACTCGATTTCAACCAGGACAACGATCAATGAATATTGTAGGAACGCATATGCTTCCGATATGTTAATTTGAACAAAATTCATGACCCCATACCAAAACTTTGTAATACCTTTAAAATGATAAAATCAAAAAAGGTCCGGGCAATAGGGCAATTTAATGCACAGTCGAAAAAAAACAGTACATTTTGCAACTTTTAACTTTTAACTTTGCTCCAGGAGATTCATGCATGTAACAGTCAGGAAGACAAGAAACATGTGAATCACCTCTCGTGTGTTGTTATCGCAGGTGCGTATCACGTTGATGTAAGTAGGCATGATTTGAGGAAGGAACTGGACGCACTTCACCCCCAGACTCTTGAAGATGAACGTGATGGCCTGGACCACGCCCGTGTGGTGGTTGGCCAGGGAGCCGTCCCGCATGATCCGCATCAGTGTTGCTATGGCGACGGCGGGGTAGAACTCCTCCAGGGATGCGCTGCCCATGTTGACCAGCATCTCGCTAGCAGTAGATTCACCAGCTGGAATGAAAATTGGTGAAGAATGATATAGGGTTAGTATTTTTAAAAGGACAATATGCTATATTATTAACCGTATCAGACATTTGAGCAGGGCAATTTTTAAATGTTATTGCCCTCAAGGTTTGATGGATAAGTCAACAAAATTACAATAAGTTAGTCCGCTCAGAAAAGTCAATGGGATTTTGTGTGTAATTTGGCGGGCAATATAGGTTATACAGTAAACCAATGCGCAAATATTTTAGCCCGCTCAGAACAGTCAATGGGATTTGTGTGTAATTTGGCGGGCAATATAGGTTATACAGTAAGTCAATGGACAAATATTTTAGCCCGCTCTGAAAAGTCAATGGCAAAATGCGTGTTAAACTAGTGAGCAATAATATAGTGCCAGTTGTAATTTACATCGCGCATCAGCTATTGTAATTTACATCACGCATCGTGTATAAGAAACTGCGCACTTTGCGCGAACTCTCATTGTGACGTAACAATCACACCCTAGGCAAACTGTTTGCAGTGTATCGAAAATCTGTCAAACACTGGATGAACAGTGCTGGTTTGACAATGTTTTTGCAACTTCTAATGCTAGGAAACCCTGTGTAGCCTATAAGATAGTAAGAGTTTCTTATTTGCTCTAGATGTCTGATGTGGTTAATAATAGTAATATTGACTGCCTAATTCAGGGCAATACGACTTGTCATATATCACCCTCACCTTCGGTTCGGGCGATATATGTCGTATTGCCTAGAAGGCAGTCAATATTACTTAAATATGCTATGCTGTATAGTACCCCCACGTCCGCACCCCGGTGACTTACATGTAAGCCCACGCACGCCAGCTATTCTCCACTCC